>JAZBGW010000661.1:3457-21134 GCA_037464815.1 Mylabris variabilis | reverse complement strand
GACCACATTTACGACAAAATACCACGCAATGTTTTTCATTTCGCTTACGTCTATTGTTAGCAAAACCTATAAGGACATATTGCATTTAACGATAAAACGCATAAAACGAGCTTTGTCACGAACAGATCTCCTTTTTACTAGAGAAAGATTCGACAAAAGCTTTTGTATCTTTTCATTCTCACATTCCATTTTTTTAATTAAACTTATAGAAAGTCTAAATTGAATACCACCGTCGACATTTCCTTCGTATGTTCTTGTATTATGTTCATATTTCATTTTTCTTTTTCCTTTTTTTCTTGTTTGTTTTGTTGTGGTTGAAATTTGATCGCATCTCTAAGGAGCTTGTTTAAAATTTTGTTGACAATACCAATGAAAGGTAGCAGTATTGAATGCAAATTGGCGTCGGATCTGCGATGCTTATCCAAAAACAAGATTGATAATGGTGGAGGAATCAAGTATTTCAATTTATGCATTGTACTGTTGCTGCTGCTCCTGCTGTTGTTGCTGTTGTTGTTGTGATTGTTATTATTATTATTATTATTAATAATTCTGTTTATCGGTACGGATGTAGGCGTGGGACCTGTTCAACATGTGCATACATACATATACAACAGAAATAAAAACAGAGGGGAAATTTTACAAGACTTTTTTTTGAGATAAATTTAATATATGCGCCCAGAATGTATAAATGTATGTAAAATAAATAAATACATAATACACCTACATATTATACATATACTATGTCTATGTTTATATTAGGTACATGTACTCGAATTAGGGGAAAATGCACGGTTTACTATAATCATAAATCATCTGTTTCATAATGCACAAATCACAGAAAACACTAACGCAAACCTGTTTCAATGATTTAAAACTGTTTAGCACAGGAAAATTTATTTTATTCGGTCATAAATGACACGCAAACCGATAATTTTTATTATACATATATAAATAATGTTTTTACTGAAAAATTCACCGCTGTTTATAAGATAAACATTTATTTTTACCTAAATAAATCTACATCTTGTATTATTTTATTTTTTTATGTTTATTTATGCGAAAAGAGCGACTGCTTCAATCGTACTAAATAGTAGGTAATGACTCATTACTAATAATAAAATAATAGAAAATTTTCACAGCCACACAAAGTATTTCACCGACAAATTGTATTAAGTAGACTTGAATATAGTAAATTTAACAAAAATCAATCGCAACAGAATAATCAACTTGATTTCAATTTTAGAATCGATATGTTATTTCTTTTGTAGTGAAGGTATCTTTTATTCTCCCCTTATAAAGAAGATTGCCAAAGGGTAAGAAACTGTATCGATCAATTACACTGGTAGGTACACGGACACAACTAGAGGGTAGGTATCTCTAGCCTTAGAAAATCCCCAATCATAATAATGAAAGCCTTGCACTGGATTCATTCGCCAGAGAGTGTACAAATAAACCTCAAAAATGCACAGATATATAGTGAACTCACAACTTTAAGAGAGTAATAAAATTTTGCCAACAAAGTCCATCTGGAATGGCAACATTAAGACGTGGTTTAGCACCTGCAACTCAATTACACGACTGGTCACTTTACACCAGATATTGACCATAAACAGCTCTAAATAAAAAAGTCTACTGTCTGTTTTTAGTGAAAGAGTTGTAAAGTTGTGGTTATTTACGAAATTCAAATAATTTATTACCTACTCTCTTGACAGACAAATAGGCAGTATTGGAAATTATAAAGGTTCACGAAGTGGAGTCAAAAACCATCAGAAATGTTGTTAATCTCTGAAATTTGTAGATCCCCAACTGTTCTGTGGGCTAACTAAAAACTACAGAAGGAAGAAGATCGGCAAGTGAGAGAAGAGTACTAATATAAAATACATCACTGGAAAAAAGTTCAGAAATGCGACAGGCGCAATTATTTATTGATTAGTCGCCTGAAAATACTAAAAAACTGCCTAATTCGAGAAACGAGCTAAAAAAATTCGTGACTTCTGATTGTTTTCATTATATTACCTAAAAAACTCAGAGTACGCTCTCATTTTCGTATATTCTCCGATCGATGTTTAATTAAAAAGCAAGAAAATAATTGAAGAAATAGGCTACTATTTGTTTTATGGAAAAAAAATACCATTTGACTTTCACCTTTGATACAACTTGTGGTGGTAGTTGTAGTAGTACTTAATGAACTTCATTTTTGTCGTATATTTATGGATATATTCAAAGACGTGCCCTTGTATAATTATTAAAGTATCGGTAAAAAAATCTACCCCTCCCACTTAATTTTTTTCTTCTTGTAATTTATCGATAAAGTAGATATAAAGATGTGAATGAATCCTTAAATATTGACATAATATAAGCGGTTTATTGAGACCCCTAAAATATAAGATTTCAGGCTTGAATCTAAGGTTTTTACCGTCTTTTTCAATGGTCTTTACAAGATTATGATATTAAGCATCGGTTTCGTATGCTTATTCTATAAAATATCATATCGTGCTAAACTGATAGTTACTCTTATAATTAAGCATTGTAATTGCTTGGCGAGGCCTCTACATTTATAATCTTATAATACATTTTTATGTATCTTTATGTTGACAGTAAGAATAAAAAATAATAATCAACTGTTGAAAAACAACTTTAAGAAAACTAGTGATAATTTACGACTATTTGAAAGTTTGCTAACATTATAAATGTCTAAGTTCGACCTACAAAACAAACACGGTAATAAAAAAAAGTAATAATAATTAAGTTATTATATTTGATCTCTTTATACATATTTAATGTACAATCAACTTGATCTGCATACTTTGTAAGAAATTGAAACGCCTCTAATTTTGATTGATGACTTTATTAAATTTCATCGTTCCTCTTCATGTGTTATTCAAACTTTTTAATAAACAACATAAAAACTGGATATATAGATGGAATTGAAAGAAAAATTAAAGAAAAATATTATCGAACCGGAAATAAACAATTACAAGTTTCCTATCGTATTTTATTACCAGTCATCTTTTTCTCAAATCACATCGATTGGAAAATCAATTTTATCTATTCAACCGTGAATAACATTAATGGTTCAAACGTTGATTGATTAGTTATTTTGAATGGTACAACAGAAAAAGGACGATTTTATTTAATGTTACAACATCATCCACAAATCTTTGATAATAATCCTTTTAATCAACTGGCAAAACTAAAATTATTAGTTATACTTTATATAAATGACTTTGACGAAAAGAAGGCGAATAAACAATCGTTCCTTATCGTTTTGTAGTATTTTGAGCAGAAATAAGAAATAACAAATAAACGAACATTGGTGGAATTTGTTTTTATCAAACAATTGTCATAGTTTTAATCATTTTATAAAAATTACAATTATTGTCTTTAGAATTGCGAATAATAAATAGTTTTTAGAACAACAAAATGATTATTCTTTATGTACACATATTGATGTTGCTGTTGCATGTCATACAGCAACAACAAATGTAATGTAACGCCATTTGATATTCTATTTATTCAATGTCCTCTTGTTCCAGGTGACATTGTCAAGTAAATGGAAAAAGAAATGATTACAACCGGTATGTAGAGTAAACTATAGTGTATTACTACTGTAGTTGTTGAGACTCTGACAACTGAAAATATATTGTGTTGGAGATGAAAGGAAAAACAACTATTATAGATATTAAAACAGGTATATTATTAGATGTTTCTTAGGATGTGTAATGCGATCGAGTATTTTTCATGTACATGTGAATTTCGTTATTATTACTATTATTGAATATAAACTTCAACTGTAATAGAAATTAGTTAGATACTGTTAATAAAGTAGTGTTGTTTATTTTAAGTTCCAATTAGTTCTCTTAAAAGAACATGTAAACTATCTGACTGACAATGAGTTATGTACAATTCATTATCACATCATCCTTTTTATTTTGTTCATCAAACTGTTTTTACTTCTAGTTCTAAATTCTAGATTTCCACACGAGTAGACATCACTGTTTTGTCAAGATCGACTTGACAATTTGTGGTAACTTTTCAAAGTTAGTCTGTTTGTAATTTATATTAAAGATCAATTTTGTCATTGTGTCAATACAGTATTTGTTATTAATTATAGAGCGAAAAGAAAATATGGAACCAAAGGTCTAAAGAAGCGTCTTGGAGACTTTCATGTTTATTATTCTAATCATAATAAATTTACATAATAAAAGTATTTACATATTTACAGCAGTTGTGACAGCTGTCGAGCAAGTCTGCAACTCTTGAAAATTAATGAATCACGCCATCTTCCAAGTCAAACAATCAAATAATATATTAATGACAAACTAAAGAATAACTTTGTTCTAATATTGAAAATAATTAATATATAAGAAAATAATAATAATTGTTGTTCTTTTAAATTATTTTAACAGAGACGTTCTTCTTTTCATGTTTGGACTTTTAAAGCCCTTTCCAACATTCTGATTTATAAAGACCGGTGGTGAGGGTAAATCCAGTAACTAATTCCAAACTTTGTAATGGAAACTTTTCTAATGTAAATATATGAGTAAATTTTATATACAAAAACCAAAAGCTAACACCAGCTGAGTTAATCACGAAAAGTATGGGCCCGCGCAATGTTGTTAAGCAAAAAAATCTTAATAAACACACAACAAAGTATTCGCTATCTACAATAACCCTAACAAAAAAAAGTGACAAATATTTATCAAGTTCTTACGCTTTTTGAAATAAATACAATATCGTTTATTCATCTAACTGAAATCTGATTTGACTAATTTAAACTTTACCGCAGAGTTTCGTGGATTTTCAAAGATTTCACGAGTTACGTTGTTCTCATAAATGATTTGATAGATCCACAAAGTTATTATAGCTGAATTTCGTATATGATTTATTTTTACCTTTTGACACAGCAACGGTTTTCGTATTTTGAACAATACAGAGAGAGAAAGACCCACTTTAACATAAAATATCATTATATAATAATAATAATATTCAATTGACTTGAAAAAGATGAGCCGATTATTCACGAAAAACAAACTTCAAACAATTCTCGAAGTAGAACCTTTGTGATAAGTGATAAGCATTAACGAAAAGGAAGAAATTTACTAGAAATAAAAACTTTTTGTATTTTTCATTGATGTGAGTGGAATTATTTAAAACTGAGATCTTGATCGAAATATTATAATCGAATTCTAGTACAAGAAATCAGTAAAGCATACGCTATTGAATAAGTCTTCCAATTACTTGTGTCGCATTTGAATGGATCCTACTGTAATGCAAAATGTCGTCATGAATTGAAACATTTATATTTAATAAACAAGTTCAACAATTTAATTACACCTATACAAAATTTAAACAATTATTTATTGGTGTTGCCTTTAAGACAATTCAAATGGAAATTAATATTGTTAAAGAACATCATATCGTCCTTCGAATCTCGACGTGATAATGGCCATACACTGAATAGTCATAAATATTAGTGCTTAATTATTATTCCAACATTTCTATACTTATTATAGAACACAAATTAAATACTAATTATTTAAAATGGTTATCGGTATTCATGAATTGTTAATTAATTTCTACCATTCATTATTATTTCATTAATTAATGTCTTGTGAAATTAATAATAATGGATCACTGTTAAAATAGCGACAAAATATTAAAACTTTTCTAATAACAATGTATTTTTTTGTTCGAATGTATATTTTTTCTAATAATTTATCAAATGTATTTTTTACTCTTCGCCAAATTAAGGTATATTTCAAAGAAACGCAGCGTTTAACTTGATTTGCCTTTCAATTTTGCCGACAAGTCTCTCTAAAAAGAATCCTAATTATATCTCGGAATATTCATGAGTTTTAATTTAATTATTTTTTAATAACGTCAATGTCACTGAAGAGGAATTAATTGAGCCTATCGTATCCTATATACAAACAACAATAAAATAAATTCTGAAGAAAAGAAAAATCGTAAACAAGTTCCAGTGGAGCATATAAATATTCGATTTTTGTATATAAAAGGGAAATTTTTTAATAATTCAAAATATGGTAATGAAAAACTCTTTTAACAAGCTGAAACTTCTTTAAAGTGTTTAACAGATAAATGATAACGTATTAAATTTTCATAATATATTCAATACATCCATTGTAGAAAAAATCGAATTGTGGAATATGGTAATTTTATTCATCGTTAGTAACTAGAATAATAACAAGTTCACGTAATATGTACGTAGGGGGTGGTAGCTTTGAACGTGTGAATTTTAGTGGTCGTATGTGTATGAAATAAGGACATATCGTGAGCTCCATCAGGCGACATGCTTTTTGTATTGTACGTGTCCTGCATAATACCGTTTGTTATTATTATTATTGTTACATCTTCGTATACACTTTTCGTTTAAATGATATTATCAAAATTTATAAATAGTCGGTTTTAAACATAAAAAGATTGTTATACGTACAACAAGTGAAAAAAAAATGCTGAATTTCTTCCAAGCCCCAGTATGGTTATACCTATAGCCTATAGGCGAAAGTAAATTTCACCATCCTCTTTAAAATCGATAAAAGAATATATCGATGAACGTTATTTCTATAAAAGTTTACTCTAAAATCGCGATATCTATCTTCAAATATGCTATACAATCATCTTGTTAATAATTTAAAAGTACATAAAAATATCTTTTGCAAATATCAACATGATTTACCGTCTAGAGTTTTAATGCTTCAAGGCAAGAAATTAAAAACAAAAATGGCCATGATTTGATTTTAAATCCCAAAATCTTCGTAATAAATAATGATTTTTACATCTGTTATTAGCGTATATATCAAAAATTTCATCAGTTGAAATGACTACATTCAAGATGAGTATATAATGAGAAATTTTTTGCATGATTGCCAAGAAAACTGTTTATTTTCAGAGAAACAAAGATAGACCGTACTTACCTTGCTGAAGATGCAAGATGTTATCATTATTGCAAACAACACCTGAAACAAAACAAGCATTCTAAAAGATGCATATGCTATACATACATAGGTACAGTTGCTTCTACTACGTGATTAATATACGTTAAGCTTGGTTGACGGAATTTGAATAAATATTATTAGTAATTAAGTAATTATACGACAAAATCAACCCTTTGCTGTCTAATGAAGTTTTGGATTACGGACCAGTCGTGAAAATCACAAACCAGACTCATATGTCCAATGTGCAATCACATACAAAAAGTTGTATGTGGTCACTACACACATGTGGTAATCCAATCGCCTGCTTATAAGTACAGATCTAAACAAAGATAAGCTCAACAAAAGGTTGTGTAAAGAAAATCAAAGCATGCCCTTTACAGTATAGAGATTGTGTGTTGTATTTCACGCATGATAGAACAAAAATTTCATATCATGTTGATTTTGTGACCGACAACGAACCATCCTTTGTCTTGACTTCAATCAAGTAAAACTATCCTTTATAGACGGGAGAATTTAAAGAATTTAATAGAAATCTAATTTTCTTTAGATTTTTTTTTCGCTACGTTTCTACTCTAGCACTATTTGAATATTTAAACATACAATCCTACAAATATTATTTATCTTTTGTTTCACACAATTGCTCCCGAAAAAAATTCAAGTTTATAAAGAAAATAAATCGTAGTGTAATACATTTGGTTGTGGAAAAGTGGAACGAATGGTGTTACAGGAATAGAAGGATGTGATGGAGGTAAATTTTGGAATGTGTGTGTGTGTGTTTTTGTTGTTGTTGTTGTTGCGTAGACGATTTCTCAAAATCACTGGTGCATTGTGTAAGAGGGACGCACAATTCCTCGTGGTGAAATTACTGTAGGGGTATTCAAGATATAACGTATATAATATTTTGTAAAAAGATGGCGCTGGAGGTGATAATGGTGGTAGGCAGGTAGTGATGATGATTTAAAGTCTAAAGGAAACATCGGAAGCACGGTATATGGACTATATTTAGAATTTCGCCTGACTCTACCATAGTCTCATGAGTCATGAGTCTGATGTTGCTTTTCGAATAATTTACAGACTTACAATAGTTATATCTATCATAGATATATGTAAGAGTTAAAGGATTAAAAGTAGATATGCCCGTATCTTGGTCTACTTTGAAATATTATTTCCTCCCCTATACTTACTACCAAGTGCGAAAACATCTTTTCAACTAATGCGTTAAAATAGAGGGGTAACTTCAGATAATTTTCATTAATGACACATAAAAGCCCCACCCATTATGTTATAAATTTGAGAAATATTTTACGACATCTAAAATGATTTTTCAATAATAATCACTAAACAAAAACAACTAATTAATCAACAGTTGACATTGATATCATTTTAATCACCCCTTCTACTTGACTTTGTCTTGATTCATACTATATTGTATAGTCAGTGTATTTGCATATTTAGAGATAAATCTGGTGTGGTTTTTGATTATTTTGCTATTCAGCCCCCATTCAAATCATTTTGAATAGGTGCTGCGACAGATAAGCATGTTCGTGTGTCAATTCGAATAGCATCATCTTCTTTCATGCATAAACCAGTAAATGCTTACTAGGAGGATTATGACGGGACAGACGACTATTACAGCTCTAGAGTCAGCAGTCAATTAGCTAATGGCCTAGCAAATTGCTAGTATTGTCACCAAGTAATCAACGACTTTAGAACTTGATGCATATGTAACTTTATTAGACGACATTTATGCTTGGAATTCAATTTGAAATAAATGTTTGTTGTTATGGAGATATTTCATGAGAATTGAACAATAATACAATCGACAATCATAAGTTTAGACATAATAATTTATCTAATTTATAATCAGTCGCTAGTATTAGTGTAATTACCTTGTCCAACTATAATTTACAATTGAATAACTAATGGAGATTAAATTTAAAAATCTCTGTTGAAAGATCAAGAATAGTAGCTAATATTAGTCCACAATTGAAAACGTATTTTTTCCATGTAGTGGATGTGATAACATTAGGTCACGGTAAATTATTCTATTAAACCGTCAACTTTATAGATATTTTTACATTACTCTACTATAATTTACCTGTTTTTGCTTCAGTTCTTGTTTTTTTGGTTATTATGAGAAAGATTATGTTTCAATCATCTAATAATTGCGGAATTACAGATTACAACTGTAGGGACTAAAAAGAAAGCACGAGGAAGATTGAGAGAACTGATATATAGAAGAGTTAAAATAATAGTCAGGTCACGGACTTGTTCACTATAACTAGAAGAGGGTGTTAAAGGTCGATGATGGCGCACGTGGTACACAGTTGCGGTTACACCTCCTAATGAACCAGGATATGCTTCTCTCTAGTCTAGATTATTAGTTATTAACCGTCCCCCTCAAGCTTCCACCACTATTGAGTTATTGACGATTATATTCCATAATGTATCTATCTATCTATACCGTTTACAATAGAGGAAAGCTACAAAGGACATTAGCCTGTTTAATCAACCTAATACACTTCTTTATCTCAATCACCACCGGTAAGAACTTTTTTTAATAATATAGTGTTTTATTTATTAATTGTAATCAGAACGTTTGATGAAGTACCTATACAAGTGTGTATCTATCTATACCGGGTGGTTCACCTAAAACTAAAAGTTCTTATGGCAACTTCCATTATTTGGCGAGCGATTCGAAAAATATTTGTAGGGGGTCCTTAGAAAACATTTAAGCAAAGTTAGAATCTTGTAGCTCATTGGGGAGGTGGTCAAAAAACACTCGTTTTGGAATAAGGCACAATTTTCAAAAATGAGTTGAACGCGGAAAACGTTTAAGAATGGCTCATAGACCGTCGTAAAAATGATTTGTCCTGTTTTATCATTTGTACCCTTGCAAAATAGAAAAAAGAACTGCTTTAACCTTGTCTGTTTACTACTTTTCTCTTGGTACTCCTTATTTGTTTCGAATGTATCCAATGTGAAGGATTGTATTTTAAAAAAAACACAATTAATCAGCATGAGCAAATTAAAAATAGTAAAAATAGGTAAATGCCCTCGTCATTCATAAGGATGTCGAGAAATGAGTAGGTGTTTCAATTTTCGCAAGGATCGAGTGATGAAAGACAAATAAAAACTATTTTGAGAAGATCATATAGGCATTCTTAGTCTTTCGACGGGTATATTTTGACCGACTATGAGCTACAAGTCCCTAATTTTGCTTAAATGTTCTCTCTGGACCCCCTACAAATTTTTGAAATATTTTTCGAATCACTCGCCAAATAATGCGAGTTACCATAAGAGCTTTTCGTTTTAGGTGAATCATCCAGTATATAACCAGTTTTAACGTGGTCATCTCTTATGAAACGCTTACTAGTTGAAGCGATTCAAAAAATATTTCAGGTATTTATAGAAGGGTCTCTAGAGAACATTTTAGCAAAATTAGAACCTCGTAGTTTACTAGGAAGTTGGTCAAGAAACAATCGTTTTGGATAATGTCACGATTTTTTAAAAACTTGCTACACACTTTATATGACTTATTGTTAGAATGACTCGACGATTCTCCCAGCATTGATTTTTTTCTCGTTTTTTTCCATTTTATTCAAGATCGGGAAGAAATGTTTACCATTTTTTCTACATTACAATGAAAAAAGGAACGAAAAAATCACTGTCATGAGAGTCTTCAAGTCATTCTTAGTCGTTTCAAATGATCTACATGGGGCCATCTTACAAATCCTTGAAAATATTTTTTGAATCGCTCGGGGACTAACAGCGGTTTCATGCGACTCGACCACATTTAAAAGATCAACTCTGTATAAAATCGGCTGAAGAAAAGGAATCACCAATCATCACTGTGTATATCCTCAAGATTGTTATTTTTCTTGCATGTTACATTAAGTCTGATTAAACTACTAAAATATTCATATTAGACGATTTTAAATAAATATTTCAATTTGATAATGATTAGATAAAGTGGTTAAATCGTATTCTACATTGGTTAATACAATGAAAAATACAACATGAAAGACGATATGACTCTTCTACAAAAACGTTTTCAATTCCACAAGCTTCTTATAGAAACCACAGAGCTATAAGAAATCTCAACAATCCTTTAGTGTCTTTCGAAAGAGAAGAAAAAAAACGTAATTCATCTCACTAATCGGTTAAAATACTTCTTACTTTTTAAATCTTCTTTCTTCAAATATTATCTAATAGCTGACTATGCTATCTATTGTCTTTCAATTTATTATATTGAAAGTACACAATACTACAAAATTCCACCTACTTTATAACAGAATTAAGTTAATCAAATTGAAGTCGACAGACTATAGTAAAGTTGAATTAACAAAGTGTGCAAATAAGTCCGTTTTTGTACAAATGAATCAAGACAGAGATTGGGATTTACGTACAGAATCTTAGTGATTAAGTGACACAGTTATTGACTGTCCCGAGAGAACGGTAGCCTCGACTAAAACACGTTGACCAGTTGGAAATGTTGTTTAATTAACTAAATACACAGGAAAAAACATACGACAGGAAAATCTAGTTTAATATTCTCCTTTCCCTCCTACTGATAAATGTGTATGTTGTATGTTTAGAAAATTGTCCCTAATAAATGTTAGAATAATTAAAATTAAATAACAAATTGGCGCTAATATAATTACTTATTATTAAAACAACAAGTCATTTTCAACATTAAAATAACCAAAAAACAGGTATACTGTATTCTATATATATTTCCAATTATTTAGCAGATATACAACAAAATAAACTTAAGTATTTTCTAATTAACTGGAACGGTTGGGTTTCTTAATTAGATACTTTACGAATGTTGATAAGCAAATTAATTGGTCATTTAAAGAGATATTTTGAAGAAACAGAAGAAGAAAGAAAGCAAAATGTTATACAAAACTGGCAAGCGATCTTGTTGATTTTTACAACTTGTCTTCTTTATAGCCAAAAAAAAAAGATTTATAATTAGCCAATTCTCAATTAATGATTCAATTAGTATCGAATCTGGGAGGTCTTTATGTGCAACTCAACTTTAAAACCACCGCTTCAGGTATTTTTATATAAATAAGACGAAAGTTGAAACACAAGTCAGTATATTAAATGTACTTATCCACCCCTAAATCCAATTTGTATTTTGTTTTTTTGTAAATTTTTACTACTATGAAAATTAGAACGAATTATTTTCATTATTTGATAGCATAAAAATCCAATATTGTGGTTATCGAAAGAAGAGTGGACAACCATTGTGAATAGTGTCGAAGATTTAGATCGATGGCTGATATTAATATTAATTAGAGGTTATGATTTTCAGGTTTTTCTTAAATTAGAGAAAACGACGGATATCGAAAAATATATCTCGGAAAAAGTAATAATAATAGCAAAGATCACTGATAATAACGTATGAAGGAGAATAATTGCGAAATTATAGGGAATAAATGATAATCAATGATAATTTCACATACCCTTATGTAAATGATGAAATATTAATAACCAGAGTCACACACTAAGTATTTCTTTCACTTTTTACACTACTTACACTACTAGCCACTTCTAAATTTCACAAAATAATAAAAAAATATATGAGGAAATTGAAAAATTCTGAAAGTTCAATGCAAACAATACCACGTTAACCTGCAAAATATTTAATTAAGATGGCGGGTTAAAAAAATGACGTCATTGGAGGCATAGGCAACTATGTTATGTTAAAATATAATTTTCTATTATAAAATTATATAAATCTATAAAATCTATAAAACCGTTTTGTTTTCTTAACAATAAAAATCAGCATAATTTTAAAAAATGGGTGAAATAAAGATAAACACATAAATATAGGGGGTACAACAGTATTTCACCTCATAGTTGGCCATGCCTTTCGTTACGTAGCGTCGTAGCTTTGTTCGGCCGCTTGAAAAATGCATTGATGTCAAATGTAATAAATAATAAAGTATGAACTAAGTTAGGACGCTAAGTAACGAAAGGCATGGATAACTGCGAGGTGAAATACTGTTGTACACCACGTATAAAGTACAAAAAAAAATAGCAACAACCCTTTTATTTGTTGATATCGTTCCAGATACAGGGAATGAGTTGTGGCTCATTAACTAAAATTAAAATTGTCTCAATCCATGGGGAGTTTCCTTTCAAATATTCTCATATTTTAAAGCATGTAACTTCTGTAATCTTCATTTAGATATAACCAGGACTGTGGAACTGGAGCCGGAGTCAAAGCCCGGAGCCATGGAGTCAGGCAATTGTGGAAGAGTCAACGCTTAGCTCTGGCTCCTGAATATTTATTCTGTGAAGCCGGAGCCGGAGTTTATAAAGAGTACTACTGTGTATATAACGCCTTAACTACCCGATGCTCTACAGAGTCCTACTTTCGTTAAAATGTTTTCAGGAGCTACCCGACAGTCCTTTAAATTTTTATTCAAATTGCTGACCGATTGCGCTTTCCCTATTATTCTCGTCTATACTATGAGCTACTCTTCTAGACACATAGGAAAACACCAGTTCCGCCCATCCATATTATTTGCATAAGTACCTTGAGGATAGTCTTGTCCAATACATTTTCAAGGATATGTTTCACGGACGAAGGGGATACCGTGTGACAAACATACCAAATCCTCAACAACTGGTTATTGTTGTCTTTTAAACTAGAAAGTTTGAAGGTCGATGTTTGTAGATTCTTTCCTACAAAACAAATTGCTTTGCATGGTTGGAAATAGCCTCACTTGTTAGAAAAATGCTTTCTTTCTCTATGTCTATCTCAACTTTTACGCTCAGTTTGTTAATGTTTCCATGTAGTAAATGGGATCGACAATTATCGGTTTTACTTCTGCGGCAAAGTCGATTCTTATTGTAAACAAATTCAATGTTTATGTTTAGTCTACTGCCATTTATGTAGCTGTGCAGTTCTATTTATAATACAATTATCCATTAAATTGAATTTTCGTCAGGCAATAATAATTTTGAAATTGCCCTCACAAATCAGACTTTCGAAGTTAATTATTACAAAAAATCTTGTTCGATAGGCTTGTGTAAAGGTAGGAAATTCTGACAGACTTGGATGAGACCCACTCGTTTTCACCAGGCAGTTCCGCGGCGAGATGTCGTACGTAATATTCGGACTCGCTTTGCTCGTTCGTCTAACTGACGTACTCGGTCTCGCCGCGAAACATAAGCTCGTGCAAGCTCGTGTTCTCCATCCAAACGTGTCAGAATCTTTACCTTTTCACACTTGTATCGAAAATTGCTATTCTATACTCATAATTTTGAAAAGCTAATCAACGGCGTAAACATTTCATAAAAGGCTTGGATGAACATTTCGTTGATTAATTTTCGAACCGTCATCGTGTAAAATCATCCATTCCTTTTCGTAACTGTACCAGATTTACCCAACATACGTGCTCAATTTGATGAATCAATGAAACTACAGTAGTTTTTAATGTTTTATTCGTATTCAAGACGTTGCTTGTGTCTGTAATCCAACAGTCATTGATTTTTGTTTGAAATTCTCCAGGACAATTTAATATTTTTCCAAAGATTTTCCAGTGGCGAGGAAGAATCGTTTTAGAAATCCCCCCAACCCCACCCCCAATATTAATCTGTTGTGCACTAGCAGTAATAGTAGTGGTAGTATAAATAATTATTCCAATTACAATCGCAAATCCTGAGAATTATTTGTTCAAGGTTTCACGAATCCTATTCAGATTTGAATGATAGAG
This sequence comes from Mylabris variabilis, assembly GCA_037464815.1. NCBI lineage: Eukaryota > Metazoa > Arthropoda > Insecta > Coleoptera > Meloidae > Mylabris > Mylabris variabilis. The sequence goes on along the minus strand of JAZBGW010000661.1, from coordinate 6,439 downwards.
TTTATCACCGTACGAGAAATGGATTATAATGTCTTAATCCATTATCTTAATCATTCGAGACGCACTCACAGTCTGAAGATGACAGATAGGCGATACAAGGAAATCTCTTTAAACGAACAGACAGAGATGGGGAAAGCTGTAGAATTTATTTATCAAATACGATAACTTAGATTTTAACAAACATCAAACCTACACAACATCACCTGGTTTATTTACAGGTTTCAATAGAGTGAGCAACAAGATGTAAAATAATTTGAGGAACTAACAAATCAAAATTTCATGAATTTATTCTTAATATAAGTTTCTATTACGTGCATAAACATGTATAAATAACAATATCCTCTTCGAAGCTTGACAGATCATACTTAATTTATGGAATTTAATAATGAAGCCGTGTCTGTCTCAACATTGTTTCAACAAAGTCAGGATAAACGTTGCTTATTGTAACCGACTGCTGTTCAACTAGTAGTTGAAAAGAAGTTAAACAGACTGGGCTGTTTTATACAGGGTTATTCACGTCATACGAAAAATTCTTATGACAATTCACACTATTTGACGAGCGATTCAACAACTAGTTCGAGAATTTACAGGATAGTTGATATAGCTCATTCTATCAAAATTAGAACCTCGTAGCTCATTTGGAAGTTGGTCATAAATTGCTTGTTTCTAACGATGTCGCGATTTTTTAAAACAAACTAAACACACAAAGCGACTTAGAATGACTCGAGGATCCTTCCAACAGTGATTTTTTTTATTTTTCTCCATTTTATTCTTGAATAGGTGAGAATGTTTCGCATTTTTTTAGAATGCAATGGAGAAAACCGAAAAAAAATCACTGTTGGGAGGGTCTACGGGTCATTCTTAGTCATTTTGCGTGCTCTGCTAGTTTTTAAAAATTTGCGCCATAGTCCAAAACGATTATTTTTCGACCAATTTCTAAATAAGCCACGAAATCATAAAAATCCTTGGAATATTTTTCGAATCTATTGCTAAATAATGGGATAGTTGCTATAAAAAATTTTCTTCCAACGTGAATAATCCTGTATTATGTGGGGTAGCTTCTAACCAGTGCCGGATTATCTAGCAAGCTGAGTAAACGGGACGCCAATGTTCAAATTAAAATTTCTTCCAAAATTTTCTTTAAGAATTGGTCTTTCTCGATTCGGTGTCCAAAAAATGTCAATTTTTAATCATCGATATCTCGCTTGTTTTTTGAGGCACTGAGATGCATAAACCAACGATAGAACAATAATTTCTTGGTGCATTTAAGGCTATTTTCCTTTTTGGGAAATTTTGACCAAATTTTGAACTACAGAAGAAAATCTTGGAACATGTTTTTTTTTATACATTTCCCCCCTATAAATAACCCAATATTATTGATTTAGCAAACATTGTTAGACAGATTGAAAGCGTTTTCCAAATCTCTAAGACATTTTCCGATAAGGTTGCTGGTTTTCCGGAAAATTAATGAAAACCTACAGTACCTTCCATGAGGAAATTTCATGATGTTTTCACATGTTAAAAGTAATTATTTTGCAACCAAATTTTACTTAGTTTATAGAGAATTTTATTTACTACCCGATAATACCATTTTAATTTGGAGAGTTTTTGGAAATTCTCGAAAAATCTCACTTAAAATATTCCCAATTCTTCCAAAATAAGCTTTCAACACACAGTGTTTGTGTGTTCTTCGCGCAAATAGATAGGAAAAACGATATCGCTTACCATTAAAACACACATAAGTTCGAATCTGCTTCTAACTTGGCTTAATCTCAACAAAAACTACTCATTAACAAACACAACTCAAGTTAGGTTGTGTTATTAACGAAATAATTCGGATTTTATACATTTTCTTATGTTGTGTCAACTTATTTTTCTGTGAATTTATCTTTAAATACCGATCAATAACGCGGTGTGGAACAGAGACGAGACCCATTTTGGGGACATTATTGTTAATTGGCTGTTAAGAAGAAACCTTCCACCGTCTCACTATTGCGTATTAAATTTGATATTTTATTACATCTTTAAGGGACGACTTTTTATTATAATTGCTCTGCAATATTGAAATTTCAAATTAATTTCGACTTGTTACGTAACCATCGTGGCGTTAGACAGTCCTCTTTGTTCGCCAAATATTTACACAAAAAAGTAATGTCACCATACAGGTTGGTCGTCGACTTTTCAATGTTTAAATCAAAATAACGTTTCCAATCTAATTTTAGAATTTTTATGGAAATTACACATTCATAAGTGCGTCGGAGACCCCTTGCGGCCGATCCAGACTAAAGGGGATGACTAGCTAATGGCAATCAAGGGAAATCTTCTGTCATATTTACAACTTCGTATATGGATAATTGTAATAATGGAAGGTTTTATGACTGTTACAGCTCCACATTAAATATACGTAAACGGACTTGAACTTGTCTCTATGTTGCACCTGCCAACCTGCTCGCCCAGTTCGTTCAATCTACTACGTGTGTGTTGTGTGTGTGTGTGTATAACAGTCAACTAAACCACATTAAATTTCCCACCGTACAAAACTTGACTAGACATTAAATAATTTTAGTGGATTTCAGAGAGTCGTAATCGCCTCTACTCATTGTCAGTCACACAATCTCTATCCTTCCCTAACTCATAAAATTCTAAACAAAATCTGTTCTGTCATTGTATATAATGGATAGTAATAAAAAGAAGACATCGCCAGGATCATTTTCAACTTTACGAGATTAACTTGTATTTTAATATTCATTCGTTATTAAAAAACCTTAAATATCCAGTCTATGTACCTTTTCCTTTGAATTCGATACCTAAAATTAATAGACATCATTTCCTGATCAACGATCAAACCACGACGTTTTATAATTTCTTTAATATTGACTTGAACGAAAAGAGAATAACTGACGGCACCAATTTAATAATAAAATTATAAAGCACACACACACACACACATACATAATATACACACTATGATGATTAAGTTTT
>JAZBGW010000660.1:0-12954 GCA_037464815.1 Mylabris variabilis | reverse complement strand
TGATAGTTAATACAATTTAAGATTCATCTGGAGTATGCCATGCGAGACGCTCTTCGTAGAATTGTATAACAATTTGCGGACATTTAACATTCGCTTCTTTAGCTGGCACTAGATCTGTTTCATCTGTACCTTTCCATTTCATTAAAAACATTAATTGTCCGGTTGTATCTGAGGCGCCGATTATTTTCTCAGCTTGTAGGCCACGTTCAAAACCGATCTTTTGTTTGACACGTGTCTCTTTACGTTCCCCTTTTGTTGTTGTTGAAGAACGTCTCTTCTTATCGTTTTCATCATCTGATGAATGTTGATCATCTTTTTTCGTTGACGATGATGTACGTTTCTTTTTATTTGTAACTTTTTCACGACTTTCATCATCGGAACCTTTTTCTGGTACATTTTTAACATCATTCTTTTTTGTATTATCAGCCTTACTATTATCATGTTCTATTTCCGTTGTTTCTGTATTCTCTTTTTCATTATCCGTATCAGTTTTACTTGATTTACTTTTTCTGGATTCATCTTCAGAGCCACTAGATGCTGAACGTTTTTTCGAACGGTTTGATCGTTTTTCGGTTGATTTATCATCGGTTTTCTTCCGTTTCTCGGATTTCTAAAATTTAACACAAAATTCAAGTGAACTTAAGATAGAGTAGACTCACTTTGTTTTTATCAGTTTTTGAATCATTGGATTCATCAGAAGATGCGGAATTTAGGCGTTTCCTCTCTTTCGACTTTTTAGCTTTTCTTGTTTTCTCAAATTCAGCAATCAAATCCGGACAATCGAGATTCTCTTCCGGCTCCCATGTGTTGTCCTCTTCAGAATAACCTTTCCATTTTAGAAAATATTCAACTTTACCATTTACAATACGGCGATCGAGAATTTTTTCAACTGAATATTCCTCTTCTTCACTATCGCTTTCTACTACGCGTTTTTTTGCCATTGTTAATTTTTTTCAATTGGAGATTCTATTATTGAGAAACAAAATAAAGAGTTGTGACCAAGTCGGCAGACACACACACAGGCACACATGCAAATGCAAAATGCACAGACAATTCTTGATTCTCTTTATCTAAAAATTAACAATGAATCAAATGTACATTTATTTTAACAAATTCTTTCAATTATTTTTTCGTTAAAAGTACTTACAGCAAAAATTTTATTAGCAATAACGTGCTTGAAAAATACAAAAATTATGGCGTTTATGATCACTAGTGGCGGTTGTAGGAAGAAAGTGTTGCCAACTATAGACTCGTTTTGGTGAAATTACTAGATTTTTTCAGTTTATAAATCAATAATACTGCAGCAAATTAATAATCATATTTAAACAAGAATATAATTTAAACAAAGTTTATCAAAATTACCTCAACAATAATCAAATTATACCAAATAAAGAGTATTTAATTTATTTACACAACAACAACTGGAATTTAGAGGAATTTCAAACCATGATGGATATGTTGGTGCCACTTGCCGTAGAAGCTTGATAATAGCAGACGTACAGATATTACAGTAGATTTGCTGAAAATGGCCATCTGTGCAAAAATTCATAATTTTCTGTCGGGAAAATACTCATTCAACGTCAAAATCTGTTAGTATAGTACCGAATCTGGCTTTATTTGGCTTTAGATGATGTAATAGCCTTTTTTAATTATAGAAATAATTACAAATTGCATTTTTTAAAGAAATATGGGCGGCATATAATTGTGATTTATTTAGATCTGAAGACTTGAGTTACATGCGGCAACATTGTAAATGCAATACCATAATGGCGAATTTGTTGTTTGAGGTTTATGAACATAAGTTTATGAATTAATTAAATTAATTTGTTTATAAATTGATTTGATTAGCTTTGAATATTTATCTCGGCATTAATTAAAAAGATGAGTGGCGACGGTATTGACAAGTCGCAAATAGCGGCTGTATTGCAGGTGTTGAAAAAATATAACCTCAAAGTAAGCTATATGGAAAATCAAATAAGATTTGAATTTTTAAATCTAATAATTTCGGCAGGGCACTGAAGAATTGTTAAGAAAAGAAGCTAACATATCGAATAATATTGAGGATAGTCAATTACAACAGAATTCCGATGTTAGTAGTGTACTAACCGGTTATAAAAGTGATGGTGATCCTGAAACATATGAAGAATCCTATATGGAATTAAAAAGATTCGTTGAAAACTCTTTAGATGTATTTAAACACGAATTAGGAATGATTCTGTATCCTGTACTTGTTCATATGTATTTAGAATTAGTTTATAATGGCCATACAGAGAAGGCAATAAATTTAATGAAACGGTTCGGTCCTGAACAGGACTCTTATTATCGAGAAGATTTAAAAAAACTAGCATTAGTAACGAAACGCGACCATATGAATGGCAATGAATTGGCTGATACGTTCAAATCAAATCAATTCATCATACGTATGTCACGAGATACCTTATCGTTATTGAAGCGACATTTAAATGAGAAGAAAGCATCAGTTTTACTGAATATAATACAAGAACATTTATATTTTGATATGTATGAAGGTGTGGCACGTAATAAAAGTCAAATAGATGCAACATCAGGTGCTGTTGGTGGAGAAGCTAAACGGCAAGATAATAAAACTAAGGTCTATTATGGTATACCAAAAGCACCAGATATACAATCATTGGCGGCACCAGTTGAAGATGAAGAAGAAACAGGCGATCAAGATAATCCTGATAAACCGAAAAAGAAGAAAACGAAAAAAGATCCATTATTTTCAAAGAAAACAAAATCTGATCCGAATGCACCGCCATCAGATCGTATTCCAGTACCTGATCTGTAAGCTTTTCTATTAACACACAAAATAAACAACATTTTGATTATTATTTTTTATATAGGAAAGATAATGATAAATTAGAGAAACTGAAAGCTTATCGTGAGGCTTCAAAACGTGTAACTTTAGGACCTGAATGTATACCGTCTTGTTGTTGTTACACTCTTTTAAATGCTAATCACACGTAAACATTTTAATTCAAATATCGATTTTGTTTTTTAAATAATTGATGAATTTTAAGGGTAACTTGTGCTGAAATTACAGAAGATTCAAGTATGTTGGCTGTTGGTTTTAGTGATTCAATTGTTAAAGTTTGGACTTTAGTGCCACAGAAATTGAAAGCAATGAAATCAGCTGAACAATTACAAGATGTTAATATTGAAGCTGATGATGTATTGGTAAATTTCAATCAATTAAAACAATTAATTCTTCTATTATTCATTATTATTATTATTGTTTTAGGTGAGAATGATGGATGAAAGATCGGGTGAAACTTCACGTTCACTTTACGGACATTCAGGTCCTGTTTATGCCGTATCTTTTTCACCGGATCGTACATTATTATTGAGCTGTTCAGAGGATACAACAATACGTTTATGGAGTTTACAAATATGGACATGTTTAGTTGTTTATAAAGGACATATGTTTCCTGTATGGGATGTTAAATTTTCACCATTAGGTTATTATTTTGCATCGGCATCATATGATAGAACAGCAAGATTATGGGCAACAGATCATTATCAACCATTAAGATTATTTGCCGGGCATTTCTCAGATGTTGATGTAAGTTTTTTTTTAGTACAGTATTACCTTTTTATCCGAATTAATAATTGCACAGGTTGATCGGGATTATCGAACAAATTACAGAAAATATCAATTTTTTTAATTCTCTGGGAATTTCCACATTCTCACAATAAAAAATGCTTTATTTTCAAATATGTATAAAATAAAATAACTGTATTTACTACATATGAATAACAAAATACAGTGCATATGTATAGGAATGCAACATAAATCTATATTAAAGTCAAGAGTAAATCTAAGAAACTGCGAATAATCGGTGATTTTTTCATTTCCGACAGAATTACAATGTGGTGTTCCGATTCATTATTTTCTTCAGCCCACTTCAAACACGTTTCAAAACATTTGACTGCATCTTTGTGCTTTACATATCTACTTCTTCGTCGGAGCTTGATTCATTCTAAGTATGTTCAAAAATATGCATATCATTTGTGGATTCACATGATTCCTCATTTCCGATAGCCCATTCAAGAGCTTCTTGTCGTGTGACATCTTCAGAAATTCGATTTACTAGAGTAGTAATCTCGTTTATTTGTCTTTCCAACATTTTGTCCCTCCACTGTAATAATGGAAGATTATCGTCTTCAGTCCAACCATCATCAAGAGGTGGTCTAAGAAGTTTAGTTTAGGATTTTTGGATAAGTTCCGGCCTCACATCTTTCCATCCTCTTAATAATCCAACAACAATATCTTTCAAATTAAGTTTCTTCAGTTCTGCACAAATATTTGCATTTGCGGAAGCAACATTTTTTTTAAAAAAGCCTCTTGCGGTAATTTAATTTGATCGCTTGAATCACATTTTGGTCCATCGGTTGCACTAATTGAGTTACATTTGGCGGCAAAAACATCACAATATTTTTTAATCTTCAGAACATAAGTCTTCAGGATGTTCAGGGGCATTGTCTAAAATCAAAAGTGCCTTGGCTCCTAAATTCAGCTGTTGCATTTTTTCGCACTTTCGGGACAAAATCTCTGTAAAACTAGTCCTTGAACATTTCTCTGGTAATCCAGGCTGTTTTCTGTCCTTGGTACCTCACCGGCAGAGGTTCATTTCCAAAAGCTCGTGGTTTTTGAGATTTCCCATTACAAACAATCTTATTTTATGTGTGCCGGAGGCATTACAGCAGGGCATAAATATAACTCGTTCCTTGCTTATTTATCTACTTAGAACTGATGTTTCACCTTCGTGGGCAAGTGTTTTTTAAGGAAGTAATTTCCAAAAAAGTCCACTTTCGCCGGCATTATAAATTTGATCTGGACGCAACTGCATTTCTGCTATTTCACTTTGAAGCGAGTTTTTAAACTTGACAATTTTTCTCCTGTATTGGTAGTTGTCGAACTCCATATCTGTTTTTGAATTTATCGAGCCATCCAGAGCGAGCTTTGAAATTGTCATCGTTTTGAGTCTGATCATAAAAGAATCTTGCTGTTTCATACAAAATTTCTCCTGATATGAGCACACCCAAAATAATTCAATTTTGTGTTAAAGAATCATACATATGTATATAATAAATCATCTTTTTACCTCTAGATCTTTACTGTAAAAAAAACAGTTATGAACCGTTTTATCAACTTTTGAGTATGCATTTATTTTCAGCGTTTTTCGCTTTCATCAAAGAACTGGCTGTGGTGCCATGTTTTTTTTTGATGTCGCAAATCGTTGATTTTCCGACATTGTATTTTTTAGATAAACTGGTCAGTGTGGTACCCGCCTCTAAACTATTAATAGCCTCGATCTTTTCTTTAATCAATAAAGTAACGCGTTTTCTTTTGCAAGTTATTTTAGCTTTAAAAATTGCAGTGTAAACTTGACTAAATAACAGACAAACGTCTAATGAACAATGAACAGTAAACAGAGCAGTTCTTAGAGAATATGAAATTAAGGGATTCCCTCATTTATGTATGCTTTGTTCGGATTAAAGGCGTCATACTGTATAATAGAACCCTATGGATAGAACTGATAAATATTACAAACAAAAATTCATTACTGTAATAAAAACAATGGCAACATTATTGTTAATTCTTCAGGGCTATCATAGGATGTACCTAAACTATGTTTTTTTATCCCTCATTGAAGTTATGGCTTATCAACATGAAAATTTATGTTAATATTGACAGTATTTGGGGGTGAGAACTTTCTAATTAAATCAATATTTATCAAGTATTTTTAAGGATTTTAAAATTTGTAGTCAAATATCATTTTTATCAAACTATCTTCTTTATTCTTTTCTTTTTTCCACAAGAGGATTGAAGCCTTTAAAATTCATTTTTATCGTTCAGTTCGTAAATCAGTGATATTTCATTCAAAACATAGGCTATAGCTTGAAGAATTCTTCAATAAACTCAAATACTCTTAAAAATTTGATTAAATTGTGCACAGAATTATGGCTTGCTTCAAATTTTTTGATTAAATCAATATTTGTTTACAGTGTGTCCAATTCCATCCGAATTCGAATTATATAGCGACTGGTTCTAGTGATCGTCGCGTATGTTTATGGGATTGTACAACAGGGAATCATGTACGTTTAATGACTGGCCATAAATCACCAATAATGTCATTAGCATTTAGTGTATGTGGACGATTTCTAGCATCAGCTGGTGCTGATTTTAAAGTATTAATATGGGACCTATCACATGGTCATTTAGTTGCTGAATTATTAGGACATGATAAACCAATACATTCATTAATATTTAGCCGTTGTGGTAATTTATTAGTATCAGGTGGTTTAGATTGTCAATTGAAATTATGGGATTTTACAAAATTAACAGAAGATTTAAGTTCTGAAGAAGTCAATGTATCACATAATCCTGACGTTAGAAACGGTGATGATTATCTGTTACGAAGTTTTGCTACAAAGAATTCACCAATAATAAGTTTGCATTTCACTAGAAGAAATTTATTATTAGCTGTATGTATGTTCGATGGGACTAGCACTTAGGTGTATATTTACACTTTTTGTACTATTTACTAAAAATAAACTTGAGGGAGAAAAATTAAATTTTGCTGCGCTGTTTTTTTCCTGTTCATATTTATTACATTTCGTGGATAAATTGGAAAATATCTAGAAATAAGACAGAAATGTACAAACTATTATATTTAAAAATAGTGTACCGGTTAGAAAATAACATAAAGTCAACAACTTGCAAAAAACTTTTGCCAAGTTTATTGTTTATGCCGCACTTTTTTTTTCAAAAATTAAAGTTCCTCCTCAACATTAAAATGTTGGATTCTTTGTTTTCAAATTATACAAATACAGGGCTGTTTTTTAAGTTGAACGATTCGAAAAATATTTCGAGTATTTGTAAGGGGTTCCGGGGCAACATTTTAGCAAAATTACGGCCTTGTAGCTCATTTGCAAGTTGGTCAAAAACACATTTTTTCGTTTTTGTCACTTTTCTTATCGAATAAGTGACAATCTTGCATTTTTTCTAGAATACTACAAAGAAAAACGAACTTAATCAATGTTGGGAGGATCCTTTTTTGACCAATTTGGAAATCAGCTACCAGGCTCTAATTTAGTTAAAATGTTCCCTAGAGCCTCATAAACCCTTGAATTTTTTTCGAATCGCCTTTAACTAATAGGAGTTTCATACGACTGGTACCTTTTAAAAAGCAGCGCTTTAGTTTTTGCTTATTATTTCGTTGCATAACAGAAATATTATTGTCGACTCTCATTATTCACGGATTTATTATTAAAAGAATCGATACTTTTGTAGATGACGATGATGATAATAATAGAAATTGGCGCATATTGTTTGAATTGCGTCTTCTATTCAGTGGAAAATTAGTGATTTGTTTCAACTAGGTGATTAATTATTATACTCGGCGCCTTAGCTCTGATAAATGATACATCGAAAATAAACTAATTTGTTTTAAAGTCTTCGCTACACACAAAATTAACATTCCATTCAATGTTTCAATTATAAATTAGCTGTATCTTTGATTATATCACACTACAGTTTATCTGGCCCGTTTCCGGAATTTTTTCTTCAAAAATTTCCTTCATGAGAATGAAGTGTTTTGAAAATATTAGAGGGGGCCGATTATTTACAACGGTTCGCTGAAAGTGTAAGCCCCACCACCACCCCCAATAATACGTCATGAATGTTGCAAGTTTTTCGATTTGGGCCCCACTGAAAACTGGAGAACATAATATTGCAGACTGTAAAACGAAACACATCTTTGTGATTTTTACAAGAGTCTTTAGTGGTGAGTATTTGTAGCTTTAGTATTATTTGAAATGAAATTGTGTGATTTTTCTATTAGAAAAAAACGCACTTATTTCTTGTAGTTCAGAAAATGTAATTTGCATATTTTACAAATACCTCTATGTATAAATATCTTGGTCTTTCCATAGAAGTTGTTTGTAAAAAAATCGGGATCATCCGCCCAACACGCGTTCTGGACAGTTTCCAAAACGCATTAAATTATTTTTATACGAAATTCATCAAATTATTTGATCAACAATTTTGAATTTTCCTACGAAAATATTTACAGAAAAAATCTCGTTTTAAAATTGTCCTACAACATTAAAATTTTGAATGTTGAATTTCATAAGTCACATGCAAAATATTCGATTTCAATTGAATTTTTTTGATTTCTTTTTTAGATTGAATAAAAATGCCACCAGCAGCCAACGAAACTGGTAATCTTCTTACAACATTTCTAATTCTAATCGCATTATTAATAGCACTATGGGTATTATATGCTGGATTTAGTCCTTAAGGCAAGCAGTAGAAAACAAATAAGTCAACGTAAGTCAATCAATCATATTTGGCATATTTTTCTGTTTAAAATTAGAACAATTCCAACCAGATACGTTCCGTTTATATGCTCCATTAGATGTTAAATCATCACGTTGCCCAGATGGTTATTTTGTTTAATAATGAAAAATTAATAATGTATTTTTATTTCAGGATTACTGATATATAAAGACCATAATTTATAACTAATTTAACGGTCCAATATGGCACACACATCAAAGGATTGTTGCTTTTTCCGGGTTTTCGCAATTCAACGTTTGTATTTTTATAAAAGTATTAAGACACACATTAGAATAATGAATTATAAATAAATATTACATCAATAAATGTTTTGTTTTTAATAAGTCTCATTATTTGCAATTATTTTGAGTGTATTTAGAAAATTTAAAAACAAAAATAATTTATTCTTGACTTTTAAAAAAATTATTTTCAACTACGTACTGGACACATTGTAATAAAACATTACGTTCATGTCGAATCTCGTCTTGTAGTAATTTTTCTAAAAGAGTTCGTGGCCTTTTCACGAATTTTATATTGAATAATTGTTTATTTTCTGATGGATTATTATTCGTCTGTTTCAGTTGATTCTTTTTTCTTTTGGGTGCTTTTTCCTTCGATTTCTCCGCAATTATTTGAGGGTTTTCTGGAATTTCCCAACTTTTTTCAATTTTCACTTCAACTGGTGGTTCTTCATCGTCTTCAATGTAATTATCATCATCATTACTACTTTTATTATTATCATCATTATCATCAGATAAATACGCTCCCATAATTGCCCCTAAGCCATTCTTCATTTCAGTTGTATTATCCTGAATTTCAGTATAACCACTACAATTTTCCAGGTCATTTTCATCGTCAGTATTGTAAATTTCAAGAGTTCCACGGAATGGGAACATTTTTCCATTCCAAGTACATTTCTCATCCATCACCGATTCTTTTTCTTTTCTAATTGGATTGGTAATTTTCTTCGGTCTTCTAGGCTTCTTTTTGAAGCATTGTTTAACAACTGAAACATAAATAATCAATTGAAATCTTATACCGGGTGAGTCACCTAAAATGAAAAGTTCTTATGGCATTATCTGTCGAGCGGTTCGAAAAATATTTCAAGGATTTGTAGGGTATTACCTGGAGATCATTAGAGCAGAATCAGAACCTCATAGCTTATTTGGAAGTTGATCAAAAAACGCTCGTTTTGAACATGGCTGCAATTTTCAAAAACGAGCATACACGTAAAACGACTAAGGACTCAAAGACCTTCCCAACTTTGATTTTTTCTTGTTTCTTCATTGCATTCTAGAAAAAATGCAAACTATTCCCACCTGTTATAGAATAAAATGAAGAAAAACGGAAAAAAAATCAATATTGGGAGAACCCACGAGTCATTCAAAGTCGTTCTGCGTGTTTAGTTTGTTTTCAAAAATCGCAACATCGTCAGAAACGAGCGTTTTTTTGACTAACTTACAAATGAGCTACGAGGTTCTAATTTTGGTAAAATATTCTCTAGAGACCCTCCTATAAATCCTTGAAATATTTTTCGATTCGCTCGCTAAATAATGGGTAGCGCTATAGGAACTTTTCGTTTTAGGCGACTCACCCGGTATACACAAAAAACAAACAGCATTATTTACGTTTAGTTTTATTTCGATTGAATCGTTCATTTTTCTTTTTTAATTTTTCACCACGCTTAAAACGTTCTTCTTCAGCTTCACAACGTTTTTTCAAATTCACCTTATTCGATGGATGTTTTAAACGTCTCTCCTCGATCCATTTCTCAATATCTTCAGGTGTATTTAATTTACGTATTTTATCATATAGACCAGTTAAATGTTGATTTTCTATATGTTTTTCTACAATATTATTATCACCAATAAATTGACAACCATCTATACCACAAGTACGATGTTCTGATACATGTTGTTGATAAAAATATAATTTTGTAAAATTCTTATCACATAATTCACAATAAAAATGAGAATTATCTAAAAATAGACTTGTGCTATCATCAGATTGTTCATAATCATAATCACAGAAATCATCATGATCATCAATTTCTTCATCGTCTTCATCTTCATCACTCTCTTCTTCCTCTTTGATTAACTGTAATTCACCCTAAAGCAATAATATTATCATTATACAGAATCATAAATGGTGTAAAGTTGAAAAGAATTTTTAAATGTATTTAACAGATTCTAGTTAAGAGGAAATTTTGAAGTTGCTGTTAACTTTTTTTTTTAGTGAAAACAAAACAAAAATCTGGGATAAAATTTGAATTAAATGAAAGTATGACTTACGCACTTTAATCCTTTTGTCTTGCAAGAAAACATTTGAGTTTCTTGTAAGGTTGACTTTATTGTTTTTGTTTCTTTTTTGTGAATAGAATGTCCAATAGAATTTAAAATTTCAATTTTGATTTTAAAACACTGCAGTAATTTTAACACAATCTCCTTTGTCTATCGATTTTCATCAAACAATTAACACTTTTTCTTTATAAATATATATAAAAAAATATATACAATTTGGACACAATTTGAAATACCAGCCTCTTCAATAAAGCTTATATTTGTTTGTTTTCGGCACTTTGTTGAAGAGTATGGGTGATAATAATTCCGTAAAAATAATATTCTAATTGTTGATTTTTTCAAAAACTATTTTATTTAAACACACGAATCTAATATTACAAATATGTTGGTGGATTCATCCAGCATGTCTAATTAAAGGTACTCTAATCTTTAAGCAAAAAAAATTATAAATAGATAACTAAGAAAAAATCGTAAATTCATAAAAATAACGTTAAGAATCACAACACTAAATATGAATTTGTAACAGTAAGCAAATCAATTATTTTGCAAACCATTTTACTCTAATAAACGAGAATTTACCAATTTGTTTAAAGAAAAATCTACGTGTGTTTGTATGGAAAACTTGCAAAATAACATGTTTCTTAGCACACAAAAACAAATTTGTTCAACATTCTTTTTTTGTTTGTTGATATTATACTCTATTACTATAATAAATAAAATAAAGTGATTGTGAGAAAGTATTTTTTACTGGTTGATTTGTATTTTATTTTTTATTTTATGCAGTTGTAGCAACTTCAGTATTTGTAGTCTCAGTTGGAGGCTGAGACGTTGTATCATTGTTAGTTTGTGTCTCTAAATTTTTGGCCGTCTCTGCCTCGGTAACTTTTTTGCTATCATCCTGGAAAGATACCCAAGAAAATTTTAGAATATTTGAACGTTTTTAACTTTCTATTTAAAAGTGTATCAAGTATCTAATAAAAAGTAGTTTTCTTAAAATAAAAAAAAAATGTGATTTAACACAACTTTTAGTCCACCTTTTAATTTGATCATAGTTTCTTTAGCACATACTGATGGCAAACCCCAGATATATTTGTGTTAATGATGGTGGTGTGAGGTCTGCCTGTGCACGTTTTTTTTTCTTTGAAAAAAATGCCCTTTTTAAGAAAAGCACTTTAAGGGTAAAAAAATTAATATTATTAGTTTTTGGTAAACAAAAATACCTAAAAGTGGACGTCTGCTGTATAATCAATAGGTGCTGTTATACGCGCAAAATTAGTTGCGGGCAAGAGCTGAGGAATACGCACCTCCTGTTGCCCAACGAATTCCATTTCAGCAGCATGATAAATTTGACTGCATTTCTCCCTTTGGACACGGTACGTTGCCCAATCTTGTTTATTTTGACTATTTCTTGCTACTGCCAATAATTCATCTTTTCGTTTGAATTCATCTTTTATTATTTCCGTTACCCATGGTTTTGTTAAATCCATATTTTTCAATGTTGATTTTTTTCTTTTACCAACTTTCCCCTTTTGTGTACCTTTAAATGGATATTTTCGATTTCGATTTGATGGTACACCACCTCGTCTAAACATTCCCATGCGTAATGGTGGCGGCGGTGGTGGTCCTGGTGGCATACCCGGACCACCCATCATATGTGGTGGCGGTGGTAATGGTCGCATATTAGGCGGTGGCGGTCGAACTCCAGGTGGTGGTGGTCTCATCATAGGCATTCCCATCATACGGCCATGTGGAGGTGGCGGCGGTGGCATCATTGGACCACGAAGACCGCCACCACAACCACGTAGAAGTGGACCTCGCATACCACGTGCTGACAACGGTGGCGGACGTAATACCACTGGTGGACCACCCATTGGAGCTGGTGGTGGTGGTAATGGACGTACTCCCATAGGATTACCACGCATTGGCGGATATGGACCGCCACGGGGGCGCATCGTTTGTGGATTTGTCGGATAAGAATTTAGTTTTAGATTGCTATTACGTGCAATGAAATTTTTCGTTTTGTTATTTGATTTCCCCTGAATTGGGGCACCCATTGGTGCACAAAATAACACACAAATTCTTTTTTTGTTTGTTTTTGCCCAGAACTACTTAAAGTAAACACGAATTTTAAAAGTTTCTATGAATTTTCAAGTTATTGAGATTACTAAATTATGTCACTGATTACAGCACCAACCTGGCGGCAAGAATATCCCCAAACAAATGCGCCTTAAAAGAAAACGTGGCAACAATAAAAAAAAGTTGATTATATAATAATATTTTATCTTACAT
>JAZBGW010000659.1:3880-22352 GCA_037464815.1 Mylabris variabilis | reverse complement strand
CAAGACTAAAATAGTCTTGGTCTTGGTCTTGGTTTGCTCATCACTACTGCTAAACACGTAAATCTACTAAGAATGGCTCGAAACTCGAAGATCTTCTCAACATTGATTTTTTTCGGTTTTCTCCATAACATTACGAGGAAATGCGAAACCTGCTCCAGAATACATTGAAGAAAACCGAAAAAAAATCAAAGTTAGGAGGATCCTCGAGTCACTCTAACAATTAATTATTTTAAGTATGTGACCAGTGTCTGTTCATTGCCGGCAAATACACAATAAATTCGTCACAGTGTACAAAATAACGAAGACAGGCGGAAAAGCGAATTGTGTTATTTAAAATGTATGTACAGTGATAAACAAATAAAAGAGACCAAGTCTTGAATGAGGAATATCCCATTTTTTGATTCGTCTAAATCAGACTATTTCTCTCATGGGGGTAAAAAGGTGATTGAATATCGTAGGGTGACCATTCGTCCCGGATTTTGCAGGGCAGTCCCGGATTCAAGCCTAGCGTCCCGGATCGATAGACGTCCCAGAATTAGCAATTCATTTGGTCAAAAACGATAGTTTTAGACAATGGCGTAACTTTCAAGAGCGAGCTGAAGACGTAAAACTACTAAGAATGGCTCTAAACTCGAACATCTTCTCAACATTGATTTTTTTCGTTTTTCTCCATAACATTTCGAGGAAATGCGAAACATTTTCACCTGCTCCAGAATAGGTACATTGAAGAAAAACGAAAACAAAAAAATTAAAGTTAGGAGGATCCTCGAGTCATTCTAAGTCATTTTAAGTACGAGCAAATCATGACCTCGTCAGAAACGAGCGTTTTTTGACTTCCTTCCAAACGAGCTACGAGGCTCTAATTTTGGTAAAGTTATCTTTAAGGACCCCTACAAATCCTTGAAATATTATTCGAATCGCTTATCAAGTTACAGAAGTTACCATAAAAACTAGGAACAGTTAAGTGGCCCATCTAGAAAAAAGTTATTGTTTTTTGTTGAGGGAGACTGCTAAAAAAATAGTCACCCTAGAATATCGTTGTTCCCAAAGTCTGAGTTGTAAAAATTCTGTGACATTATCCCTGTTCCAAGTAACAATTGCAAACCGTTGGAGGAGTCCGAAACTGTCAGAGACATGCGCATATTCATTTTAGCGTCCAAACTGTACTCAATTGTAACACTGAAACGGATATGCGCATGTCTCTGATAGTTCTCAAAAGTCTATTTTACACAGCACCACAAAACGTGGTCTCTTTTATACGCTCGCCACTGTACTTATTTCCGTTCAGATCTTGGCTATACTCCCGTTAATGTATTTGACGTGAAAATGAAATGTATTCCATGTATATACGAGTAATTTCGTTTCATAAATCACAATTTTCAGTCGTCGGTTCGTGGATTCGTCGTGCTTCAACTTCGAAAATATGAACGTCTACACAAGAAGACATATGCGCTGTTACAAGATTTTTCCGCACAATCGAACACAATTTGATTTATTGCTTGTATATTTTTCTCTGTATTCGTTTATATTATGTTATACCTCAGCGTTTTCCTAGAAATCTAATGTGAATATCCGATTGAGTAGCTGTCGTATGTTTGAAATTCCCGAAATTTATCGCACTTGTTAGCTTCTTCAATAAAACAGAGTAGAGTTGTCGTCTTGTTTTTTTTTTCTATCTCTCTATAGTTTTCATTTTAACAACGTTACATATTACGAAAACGCCGCCTGTCGTCCGTATCGCCGTTATCGTTATCGTTTACATAGATCAAACGACAAAAAAATATGTTTCGACTAATCGAAGCATTTGTAGTCTTACACCTTGACGTGTGAAATCGTCTCGAATATATACAAGGTGGAAATATTTATTTCGACAAACAATCTGTAGGTACGGTTCGCCACTGGATTTTCAGCATTTTATCTCCTTTGAAGTCGCCTATGCGATTGTTAATTGCATTTAACACGACAGGAATTAAACACAAATGTCGTAATAAATAAATATATGGCAAGAACGGATCGGATTTATCAGCTCTTGACGGGCATTCAATGTAAAACAAGATGAGATGCTAAGTTGTTGCAGTTCGGCCGAAATCCTGCCGCTATTTCACGATCGCTTCGCTGATAATAACGAATTCTCTTCGATATATTTAAAGAGAGAAAGATAGATTTGTAAAGAAATCTAGTTGTTTGATAATTTTGTAATGAGCGTATGAATCATGCCGTAGTTAGAGCGACAATAGTCACGCAATTATCATAAAGACCGCTAATAATCGGCGTAATATTCATGGAAATTTCACCAATGATTCATCGATAATTTGGTTTTGATTTGTTGTAATAACAGTTTTGGTTTCGTTTAATCGCAGACGAATTTCGATGATAATTAATTCAACTAGTGTCGCCTGTACCCTAGGTGGTCATTCTCTAACCGATTCCACAATATTTCGTTCGTTCGAAGACTTATTTCAGTTTGTCCTGTCAACAACAGTCGCATCTTGTTAGATCGTTGTTGTTGCCGTTGTTCATGTTGTTGTTTTTCTTGTTGTTTTTTGAATGGTACATGTCAGGACCGGAGGCGAGAATCATCACCGACACCTGTTCCGTGTATTGGCTGGATATAAGGCACAAGAACATTAGTCACCGCCAGACAGGACAATACCGAAAGTTAATTTGCTTCTTCAGTTAACACGCACTGTAACCTGAAGTTATCTTTTCGAATAAACATACAATACGTAAATAGACTTGAAAATATAGGTTTGTGTAGCATTGTGTTGTTCAAGACAACGATGCGGCCGCCTTGTTTATAATACAAGCAAATACTATAGTGTGGACCTTCGGGGATATGATTTCCCTAACTAGGAACAATAAATTAACTTAATCTGGGATAAGTTAATTAGTTTCAGTTTCAGAATCAGACATAACTAATTTAGATCTAGTCGAGCAGACGAATACATGCCCGAAAATCTCCAAAACCATTAACTTCTATGCGTTAATATAATTGTTGTTTTTTCTAATAAATATGGGATAATCAATCATTCAAACCAGAATTTCCATTGTTGTCTCATTTATAATTCCTCATCGTCGCCACTGTACGACAAAAACCCAACGAATTCTTCGATTTTTGATATCGTTAGATGCTGAACTGCCAGTCGGTCTGTTTGATTGAGTGAATCTGATGATGTTCCGACCACCCAAAATCCATGGAAACGTTCTCTTCTATTTTTCACTTGTTGACCGGCCTCTCAAATGTTGTTTGTTCTTTTTCTTTATTGACTGTTTATTTACAAATCAAAAGCTACTGGCTTTATTTCTATAATTGAATTCTCACAAACGATATTTTCGTTTTGATTAATTACAACATTGAAGTAACATATCGACTAATCAGTTGGATTGATCGAACACCGTATCGGTTGTGAGAAATTGATTTTCCATGTTATTTATCGTTAATAGATTCTTCTATCAATTCCAATAAAATTATAGTCAATTTTCATATTTTGTCGTTGATTATTTCGTTGTTAATTAGAGATCTAATTAGAATATGAATATATGTGGCTGGATTTTGAAATAAAACTGCCACAAGCAATAGTTATCAAGAGAGCATGATTATTAATAGTTCAAGTTCATTTGTGTATAATCATAGAAATTTGTAATTTTATTCAAATTCTAAATAGTGGATGGATATTTATTGGGCTCCCTGCGAAGAGGGGCTAAACGACCGTTGCGGATTTATTTTAGATTTTCCTCGATATTGTCGATAAAGAGAAGATTCCGATGAGAACGGCAACTGGGAAAATACCGGCTATGTTTGTTTTATTTATTTAACACATAGTAAATAGTGTCTACATAAATATGAGCACTTAATTAACACCTTGTTCTAAATTTTCAAGTATTATCAAGATGTATTTACGTTTTCACGAGTACGTATTACAATCACTTTAGAATTTTTTCCAATTCCCACGCATTTTCTTTTAGGATCATCATTAGAATAAAGGAAAATGGTTAAATTGGAAGAGAATGGTGGCGCCAAAATTTTTGCCTCCTTTCTATACTGTGTCATGAATAAATTTAAATAAATTCAGGAAAGACAACATAGTCGTAAATTGAGCGTTGTTTGGTATGTGTCCCTATCAACAACACAATCTAATTAGATCATTGTGTCTTTTGTTTTGAAGATGTATAAATATTATAGATAGGCGACGACAACGTGATTATATACAAAAGAGACGGAAATTGTTGTATACCGGGTGACAATGAAAACAGGCTACAAACTATCACTAAATTGGCAATAATTTTTTTCTAAATAACAGGATTGCTTAATGGTACAGTTGCGCAGATTTTGAAGCGTTGATAATAGCTAAGCCACTTCGGGTTTGGCCGGAAGCAGACCCATTTTGCTTATATTAAATAGCAACCTTATATTTTGACTTTTTTATTATCATGCTGAAGATAATCTTTCTAGAGATGTACGACAAGTAGGGGTTTATAACGGGAAAATCCCCGAGGATGGCAAAACATAGTCCAAATAAGTCAGCCCTGATTTAAGGGCAAGACAACTGAATACGTGATTATAGCTATAGGATACCCATTAGTACCCCGCAACTAGTGGTAAATGCTTAAAAACTTCAAATAATGTCCTTGAAAGTAAAAAAAACATAAATTATTGGCAAATTTCTACATTATCTTCTACTACAGTGATAGTCAAAGCAAATTTGCAAAGAACAGAGGACTTTAGCACTTTAAACAGTAATTTGTTCTCTTGTTATTATTATCAAACACTAAGTAATTTGTCTTATTTCGTTGTTTTGCCCTTAAATCAGCTGACAAGCTTGGGCAATCTTCTGCCATTTTCAGGCATTTCTCTAGTTTAAACATCTCTGCAAAAACTTATCTTCAGTATAACAATACAAAAGCATTTAGAAAAAAAAATATAGATCCACTTTCTGTAACAAATCATATGAAATTTAAGAAGAATGAAAGGACTCACTCACATCACTTCATGCCTCAGAAATAACAAATACAATTTCTTTCAAATTAATCCTGCTTAACTTTTCATTTCAATTCTCCCCAGTCTTTGAAATTTAAAAGAGGCTTTTTTCTATAGATTTGTTTCATTGTATGAATGTGCCATTACTGGCATTAGGTGGAAAGAAATAATCTGTAATGTTTCCATCTTCAGTCGTTAACTGTTCTTCATTACAGTGTGCAGACGTATTGTCAAGAAGAAGGACGGCTTTTGGTGTTAAGTTTTTTGTAATTAAATGTTGCCTTACTTCTCTATTGCCGCGTTTGCCAAGCATTTTTAGAAGATCAATGATGCATTTGAGGAAGTGCAACATTTTTAGAACATCGAGGGTTTTTTGATTTTCCCACAATCATCAAAGTGCAAGGCATAATTGTGATTGTAATTCTTTCCTTTGAATTTCTTCTTCCTGGGGCGTTTTGTTCATTGTGAGAAACTAGGGTCCTATTGTTTAAAAATTTATAGACAAGTCCACTTTCATTACAGTTGCAGATATGTTCCGGAACCAAATTTTAAGTCTTAAGAAATTTTCAATGATTTGAAGAATCGCAGATTCGTTAGTGGAAAGCTTCTCTCCACACACCTTTAAAAGATCAATAGAATGTAGTTTCTTGAATTTTGTACCCAACCTTGACTAGCTACAAATTTTATTCCAGGATTTGATTCTTTGTGGAACTCTAAAGCTTTTTACTGCAAAATTTTATCAGACACGACATTATGCTTAAGTCTTTCATTGAGGAACCATTCATATAATGCTTTTTCAGTTTCAGGAGTTGTTACATTGGTAATCCTTTAATCTTTGCTATTGGAATGATTGTTTAGCAAAATCACATATTTTTTCTTTATTCCTTTTGATTCCAGTAATTGTGCTTTTATGTAGTTTGAATTCCGCACATATTTTTTTCTTTGCTACATTTTCCTTGAGACGTTCTAAAATCTTCAATTTCTTATCAAAAGTTAGTCTTTGTTTGTATTCATAACACAAAAAATTCAAAAATACAAATGAATTTAATTACTGACGTACAGCTAGGTGCATGGAAAAGGTAACGACTCTTGAGCGAGAAGTAGCCATTATTTTAGTTGTGTAAACCAAGCTTTGTCCATTTTGAAAGAAAGACAGTAGGACCATTCCCGCCTACTATTTTTAGTTGAATATCTTTCGTTTACCATTCTGACCTGCTAGTCATTGTGAGGACCTCCCTCGAAAGCCTGGCTTATACAGCCTCATAACTTTCGATACCTCTTCTGTGCACCTAGCTGTATATTATTCGAGATGAAAGAGGTTAAATGGCAGCTGAAACTATTAAATATTGTTTTCAAAATTTTAGACTACTTACTAGGTAATTTATATCGTATTAGTGTGCGAAAAGAGTTGCAATTACTGTTAGTTGCATTTTGTGAAAAGTTGCAATTTATAAAGTTGCATTTTGTGATTTTTCACTGTATTAAACAATCTTGTAAATTTGGAAAAATGTATTGTCAACTAACGAAATTATAGCTTGTAGCCTGTTTTCATTGTTACCCGGTATATATTATGTATGTATATGTGACATCTCTCCGATGGGGCGGTCGTGATCCTCTATATAAACATACAAATCACGTTTATGATGATTTCATTTTACATGTTCATGTCTGTTGGAGCTGTAACAATAACTTGTAGCAGCCACAAGTTTTACTATTATTATGATTCGGTCTTAACCTCAACCTGGGGACAATATTTATGTTTAATACACTGCCATGGACCAAGACAGGAGATAAGAATATCGCCGCGCAGAAGTTACACCTGGTGGAATTGCATAAAGATGACGACTGTGCCAGCAGCACGGCTCAACGACACGGCTATATTACAAACAAAATACCAAACAAAACTTATCCAACAAACTATATACTGCGTGTCTGGATTGCCTTCGAATTTTAAAGTTTTCTCATATAGAAGATCACTTAATGACCTGAACAAGAAGCGAAAAGAATGTTCAAAATGCTTGAATTTCCCTCTTTTGCTCGCGCTTTCTTCCCTGCTTAACTTTAAGGAAGACTTTCTCTATTTCTCGTCACTTTTGTCCGTTTTTATTGACAGAGTAGAATCTCAAAGGATCGCTGCGTGGGCAAAATTATAACTTCGAAATATCCAGGGTTCTTTTTTAAATAGAGAAAATATCAAAGCTCACGTTTCTGTACGTAGGTTAAGCACTTTCAGGTCAATTTTAAATGATAATGGTGCTTGTAATTTTCTTATCGCTTTAAAATCATTTGTTGCAATTTTATCCAATAGTATAGATGAGTTTTTTTCTCTTTTAGCTGGAAGAAGAATATCAAGTTAATTTTCTGTTAGTTTATAAATTGTATAGATATTATAAAGTATAGATATAAGAAGTCTAGCAACTTGACACTTCCGAGTTCCATCTTCATTTCGTGTTCAAAGTCTTGTAGTTAAATCATTTTTTTTTCTGTTGTTTAAGCATTTACATGACGAATACTTAACATTGTTTAGTTGTATAATTTTTTCTATATGGAGGGAAATTTGTAGTAAATGCAAGTGAAATAACAACAGAGTGATGGTTTGTAATAATTGCACGTGCTGAGAACCCGGAAGGCGTGTCATTTATTCCATCGGTAAAAAAATGGATAGTACAATGTAAAAAAAAATGTTTAAAAGTTCACGGAGCTAACCTTTGATCTTGCAGATGTTTCACATTTTTTTTCCTTCTAAATAGTTGCTCTCTAATTAACTAAAGTCATTGAATAGCTTTATGGGCGCCTATAACGGTAATAGGATCGTTCAATATTAAATATGATTTTAATTTCAATCGAAACGAATAATCTGAATTGATTTGGCACGACAGAATTTCTTTATGTTATATCTCTATATGTATGTGTGTATGTATAACAACATTCACGTTTATTGTGTTTACGTGAGACTTTCGTTAAAACAAAATCTCTATACAAATTATGTGATCGATATAAACATAAAATAGGGCGGGCTAAAAGATGTAGAAATCCGCTTGATCGGGACCAGAGAAGAAATCAACGAACAAAATGTCCCTATTGTTTTGTGATACTATCAAGAATTGTATGTGTATATATGTGATGTCGGTGGCCATATAAACTACACCATGGGCTTATTATTTCTGCAGGGACGCCGATCTCGATTAAAAGATTCCTCTTCGTTAAAGAGACCATCGATGTCCAGCCTCCCGGATGCACGGGCTAGATCTCATCGATAACACTTCTTCTTGTCGTCGTCGTCGTCGTTGTTGTCGTCCTAATTTCTTCAAGATTCTATCTTATTCGACATTTTCCCAACGAAAAAATTCTAAATTAATCACTAATTAACATAGATGATCGATGAAATTATCAATCATTAATTTTTTTTATGTGGCTCTTATCAGTTGATCATCGTGTCAAAATACTAAGCACAATCTAATTAAGACAATTATTGCTTTTTTTCGGGGATTGTGTTTTCGGTTTTCCCACGTCAGACCAAGTTTGTGTGTGTCTATAGAGCTTTAGGGGACAAGTCGGGTGGCGCGAACCTGACAGTTCGTGTCCAATATCGGCCTCGTGCATCTTGGCCACTAATTGCTCTCAGATAACACTGATAAGAATGCTCATGATGAACAACAATAATTCATCCTAGCCGCACCGTGTTCCGTGTCTACTTTAATTGGTGGCCGCTCTTATATTTCACTTCTACTAAACCGACTAACAACAATAATAATAAAACAATAATAAAACAACTATCGGATTTATTTTGAATGTTTTATTTATTATTGAAATAAAAATAATAAAATATTCGATACTGTATTTAATTCTATATAGAATAAAATATAGAACAATTCGTTATTGTTGTATATTATCGGTTCAT
This sequence comes from Mylabris variabilis, assembly GCA_037464815.1. NCBI lineage: Eukaryota > Metazoa > Arthropoda > Insecta > Coleoptera > Meloidae > Mylabris > Mylabris variabilis. The sequence continues at coordinate 13,473 of JAZBGW010000659.1, read as the reverse complement.
ATTTTATTATATTGACGATATAGAAATTGAAATGTCACGATGGAATCATTAATCAGAACAGTTCGCTTATAAATTGTCCATTTCGATTATGATGCGGTGAGAAATTGGCACTTTTTTATGTTGTGAATACACTCATCCGCCAATACAAAGCACCGATTTAACACCAGTTTAAAATGCAATTTATTTCAGAGTACTTACATCTACTGTTTCTTCTTATAGCTTACCAAAAATATTGACTGTTAAACACTTGAAGCCAGTAGAGGACTGGAAAAGTTTTCGGCCCGGCCAATTACTATGAAAAAAGCCCTTCGCTAAAACAATAATAATCATTTTAGCTTCAAGCATTTTTATTATCGCAATCGTTGCACCTCTTGATTCTTTAATGTTGCATAATTAGTGATCTTTCTTGGTCCCTCTTTAACTAATATGGTGGCAAATCTTGCATCAATAATTAAGAGTGCATGGTGACGTATTTTATTTGAAAGATACTTAGAAAATTAATTTGCTTTTATTGAATTATTTGTTGGCTTCAAGAGTCACAATTGAGAAAGTCCTTTTACTGCACTAAACTACAGGACTACTTCGTCCTAAAATCTAGATTAAAGTCGAGAGAATTCAGATCTAAAACTTTCGTAAATGATTCTATAGAAAAAATCGTCGAAAAACTGATTGTTTATAATCAAAATGTCTTAAAATCTAAAACCAAATATGCGAATGTGGCTCAAAAATCGACCAAATATTTTCTAAATTTTATTCTCACCACGGTTTTGAGCTGGAGCTCACTAAAAATGGATGATTTAAACACAAATGTCATGAAACTTAGATTAGAAGACTAGAATTTAGTTGGGAAATTACCACTTCAGTGGCAATTTAGCCGAAACTTCGCGATTTGAGTGCAAAAAACATGGCAAAAGTGTCACAATTTTGCATTTTTAGACTCAAAGTTCTATTAAAATTGAAAAATTCAGTTGTAAAATCTACTAAACTTAAATAAACCTCCTACTTTTGGCAATTCGATAACAAAATTTGTTAAAAATGATAATTTAGGAGTCAAATGTAAATAAATCTTAATTAAAAGTCGAGAGGCCAAATCAAAATTCGTTTAAAAATATCCAAACAAATTTAATGAAACTCCTATTAGTTAGCGAGCGATTTGAAAAATATTTCAAGGATTCATAGGAGGATGTCTAGAGATCATTTTAGCATAATTAAAACCTTGTAGCTCATTTGGAAGTTGGTTAAAAGCTCTCGTTTCCAACGATGTTGCGATTTTCAAAAACGCGCTAATCACGTAAAACGGCTTAGAATGATTCGAGAATCCTCAAAACATTGATTTTTTTCGTTTTTCTTCATTTTAGTCTATAACAGATGGAACTGTTTTCCATTTTCTTTAGAATGCAACAGATAAAAACGGAAAAATTTACTGTTGACAGGGTCTATAAGTCATTCTTAGTCGTTGGATGAGTTTTGATAGTTTTTGAAAATTGCAACATTGTCCAAAATCGATCGGTTTTTGACCAACTTCTAAATAAGCTACAAGGTTAAAAGTTGCTAAATAGGTCTCCAGGGCTCCCCCTATCAACCCTTGAAATATTTTTCGAATCGTTCGCCGGCTAGTAAGAGTTTCATAAAAATTGACCACTTTAAAAAAACACCCCGTATTAAAAATTTCCAAATTATCTCCTTCACAGCTTAATTGTTAGCAAAATCTATTAAGAATTAATGATTTATAACGGGAGTATCTTATTTTTTTAAACATATATCAAATAATATTGAGTCGTAATTTAGGCGACCCTGTGAAGCAGCACCTTCAGGTAATGCCTGAGTTGACTGAGGGCTAACGTCGGCCCTGATTTTAAGGTCACTTATAAGCATTGTTTGTCATCAAGACACAAATATGTTACATAACAAAAACGCAACACGAAAAAATGATGTTAAAAAGCTCTTCTTTAAATTTGCTAGCATGCGCTTCGCCGGGCATTTTCTGCTTGAAGCTAAATTTCTAGAAGAAGTTGCAGGCAATTACCACAATTTCAACAACAACTCAAGTCCGAACCTGTTAAAATGTAAAATCTGTTAAAATGCAATGTTTGTATACATTTCTGTTCCGAATATGGTGCCTAATTAGAAATTAACATCGTATTGTGGATTGAACAGTGTGCGTGTTTAGAAAACTTTTACACAAAACAAATAACGTAATTGAAAGAAACTTGACAAAAAAAAGTTGCTGCAATGACAATCCTCTAAAACGGTATATAATGAAAAATACTTTTATGTCAATTTGTTAGATAAATTATTTATAATCGATAATAAAAACTTCTGTTCATGTATAAACACTGTCATATAATAAATATATCATTAATCATCGGTCCCGATCGATGGTCTATTATACAATGCGAAGACTTAAAACCGCCTTGTAATTCTATACAGCGTTCTCGTTATGTTTCAGTTTGATAATCCGGACACTGATGGCTATCAGCCTCTTGCTGCTTCCAATCAACCCTCTTCCATCCATGAAGTATCAACCGTGAGAAAATAGAACCACCGAAATTTCTATCCCGGTGATTGTGTCAATTAATTGTACGCCAATAAAGCCATCATTACCTTTCAAAAGGCGATTGTTGACAGTAATGTTAATGTGTTTGTTTGTATGCAGTGTCAGTCAAATAAGAAAAGAAAAAACTGAGGTGTCCAAGTGTTTTTTTTTAATTGTTTTGAAAATTATGTTGAGTAATTTCCTGTACGTTGAGGGAGAATAAAAATTGCATCAAGACACAGCATGGTGTCCATGAGGAGAGAACATTGAAAAATTCGAATACCGCCAGCAATTACATTTTTATTTTAATGTGCAGACACCCTGTCAACAGGCCAACAAAAACGGCAGTGTTATCTGTTAAAAATGTAAAATTGTTGTCGTATTTTTCACAAATATTCTCAACACATATAAACACAAACACACACAGTTTATTTCTACGATTAAAAACGACTAGACAATTTCGTTTTCAATTACACGATTTTATCGCATCGTTAATTCGTTGCGAGAATCGTTTTAGAAAATTGAAATTTCTTAATACGGGATAGTATTTCTATGGTTTTAATCGTGGTGAATTTGTGGTAGGGGTGCCTTTTGACCCTTCTTGAAATACTCTACCAATCCGGAAATTACTATTCAACAACAACATAGATTCGAACAACAACAACACCTCAATCAATTATTACATAAATATGTAGTTTTGTAATGGCTATTAAAACGATTTAAATAAATATTTATAATTGATGTGATTGTAACGTATAAGTACTTCATTTTATAAAACAACATCAATAAGTTTATACTATAAAGAAAACGCCTTCACAATAACAAGTGTGTAGAAATCATATCAACCAATATAAAACTGAATGTATCATATATAGGAAAAAATTATATAGACAAACAAGAATAATATTATTGTCAAAGTGCATTATAAATCTGTCACAATGGGCACGACTATTTAGTATCATTTCCAATGAGGATAAAAAACGAAAAAAAAACGATTCTTGTTTCTCATATAGAACATTGTAATTGTCATTAATTCATTTAGATATCCAACGATAACAATAATAATAATAACAACAGCATTTTATGATTGTTGTATGTTGTATGATGTTTACATCATTATGGATTAATACATTTGCATCGAACATAAGAAATCAACACTACATATACTTTCAATTTAACCCTGTTTTCAAGACTAAATATGTATGAAATCATCGAACGATTTGCATTTATAAATAAACATTTCAATCCACCGCACACATCAATATTTAGTTGATATTAAACGTACTGGGAATATTTACCATATAATTTGCAACATTTTAATGTTTCATAATTTATACAACAGTGTGGGTAGCAAAGTTCAATTCTGTGCTCCTACCGAAAAAATGCAGCCTCAATTTGGTCGTCTTGTCATTTTTAAAATTTAATCGCTGTTTGGGCGCTTCTTTCAACTGAATTTTGAAAGAATCGTTACAATTTCAACATCCGTTTTGTTAGCTATTTTATCATAAGATGTAAGCAAGCAATATTATCGAATTCATTCATATTTCTGCTATTGATTCATAGGCAGAAAGCTTTAACAGTTAATAGAGTAAGTCCGTTAGTCCTCTATTGACCACTCCTCAATCTGCTGTCTAATAAATGTTGAATAATAAGGTGACAACGATTAATAAAATAGGAAATAGCAACTAAAAGTAAATACATATATTAATGCTAATAATAATGATAATAGAAAACGGAATTTTATCTAATATAATGTCAGTTATCGGGTAAGTATCAAGCGCCAGATGAACCTCAGGCGGTTTCTATTTATGGCTTGCCATACGATTAAATTGCAGAATTCACTAACAACTGATGGTTACAGACGAAAATCGTAAAGTTTAGACTTAAACTTGAAAATCACCTACAAAAATTTCTTAAAACTTTGATTAAAAGTGAAGAAATCAACACAAAAGTTGATTTACACGTGCACTTAGAGGGTCGAAATTAATGTAAGAATGTTGAAAAAATTGATGATTTACAACAAAAATACTTTAAAACTTGGATTAAGTTTTAACTTTTTGAAATTCAGTTAGCAAAATGCACTAAAAACTGACTTTGGCTTACAATTAGACTTGACAATAATTTTCAAAAAGTTACAAGAAGTGTTTAACAATAGTCTCATTTTTACGATTAAATTGAAAAAATCGTTGAAAATTGGATGGTTTAGGACAGAAATATCTTAGGACCTTGGCTAAAATTGAAGAAATTAATTCAAAAATTGACCTAGACAGTCTAATAAAATAAACTATTAGCAGAATCGCCTAAAACTTGGATTTAATTCGAAAAACAAACCAAAATGAGTCTCCTCTTCACTAGCTGAAAAATCGACCAAAAAAGCATCTTAAATCGTTTCCTTTTTGACCGCTCAAGACCAAAATACTTATGAAGCTCCTATTAGTTGGCAAGCGATTCAAAAACTATTCTTCCTGGACATTTTAGCAAAATTGGAATCTCGTAGCTCATTTTGAAGTTGGCCAAAAACGCTCGTTCTGGTGTTGTCTTAAATTTCAAAAATGAGGTAAGAATAACCGAAAGATCCGCCCAACTTTGACTTTTTTTGATTTTTTTCCATTTTAGTCTGAAACAGATGACAATATTTCGCATTTTTTCTAGAAAATCTCGAAAAATGGGGAAACAATAAATGTTGAAAGGGCTTTCGAGTCATTTTAGCTCGTTTTTGAAAATCGCGACATTGTCCAAAACGAGCACTTTTTGACCAACGTCCAAATGAGCTTTGAGGCTCTACTTTAGCTAAAATGTTCCCTGGGGACCGACCCCTCCTTGAAATATTATTCGAATCGCCTGCCAACTAATGGGTGTTTCATAAGAACCTTCTTCATCCCTGTATATCGATTCAGTGTTATTATTGTTATAATTTGGAGGTCCCGGTGGATTCTCCCTTTTAGAGTATATTGGTAATAAGATTATTAAATATAAGTACATACAGCGGAAGTGTACGTTTTGAATCTACAACCGTATCAATTATTGATAGTAGAACATTTATGCCACCTTAAGGAGACATAAATCTCATCGAAACCGGCAGTCTAAGCTCTAACAGCATGGTTAATTGGGCCCAACTACAACAATCTATGATACATCTGTTGATAAAAACTATAGAGAGGGAGAAGATCGTGACTGTTATCTTATGTATGAACGTTAAAATATATTTGGCGTCAATTAAGATCTTCTGCTGAAATATAAAAGCAAACAGTATGTTGCCATACATAAAAGAGATATTTTTGCTTTTATATGCTATCATTTGTAATATTACTTGGGATATATCTCATTAAAAACGTACAAGACTCATTTCCATTGTTATTACAGGTAAATAACAATACCTGATGTCAGATTTCTATACATTTGTATATTTATTACACGTGGTCATCTAGATAAATAAATAAATAAATAAATAAAAAACCTGATTCTTATTCAGAACGGGACATAAAAACGTCAAACAATTGCCAATATGTATAGTCTTTTACCAAACACACTGTATAGTATACGGTGCAATTTGTATTCGTAATGATATGGAATGTATATACGTATTCATATACTGCAGCAGCCGGATCCGAAAATATGCAGTTTGCTGAATAATCAAACAGGAGCGGCTCATCCTACACGCCACAACAATCACAAATCTAATCTCTCTATACAATAATAATCCCTTCAACTTTCACTGATTGCAAAAAAACAACAACAGCAACAACTCAATAATGAGCAGTGTATAAACAATAAAAATCCTATTGTAATTAATTAATAATAATAATTAGGAACGAAATCGATAAAAATACGCCGCCTCTGCTTGGTGGAAACACAATATATTATAAACGTCAATTACTAAATGAACCCGTGCCAGAAGCTCACCGACAATCTCTACAACAACAAAATGATTTACAACAAATTCAACTTTAAACTGGGATGCAATACGTTGTTGTTGTTGTTGTTGTTGTTGTTGTTGAATTGGAGAGACGCTAAGAGATGGAAGGGACGACAAAAAGAGCACAGAGAAATGTAGCTCCCTCACATTTCTGACCGGTTAATCAGGACGTGGTCCTCTCTAAAGAAACAACATAATTAACAAATCATGGCGTTCTAAAATAATTCAGCCGATTACTTTAACCGTCTCGTCGAAATTATAACCCAGATAATTGTCAAATATTTGGAAATCATTTAAAAACCAACTTCCTCGGAAATGAAAAAGACCAAAATTACAAGCATCTTGTGGAAAACTTGCTCCAAAATTTTTGCGATCTGGGCTGCAAGATGAGTATGAAAATACACTTGTTTTTTCTCATCTGGATTTTCTCCCTCCAATTTTAGGAGATCTAAGTGAGGAACAGGGAGAGCGCCAGGACATTGAAGAGATGGAAAAGAGATATTAGGGAGGGTGGGACACTCATATGATGGCCGACTACTGTTGGTCTTTGAAAGGGGACTTGCAAGACATATTAGGGAAGAAATCGACGAAAAGAAAATTTTTATCAGTTTGATTTTTTTAGTGCCTAAATCTTCATTATGCTATAATAAAAACTAAATTGAATTTGCTGTATACTCGATGGAGACAATCTTGGCTGGTCTAGGGGATACCATCGAACTCTGAGCAGAATTGTGACCTTTATTACTTAGAGATTTCATATCATGTGAAAATTCTTACACAACCCTCAAAAAGCTTTAATTTGCACCCCGATCTAATTTTTAATAAAGCAAGCAAATCGTCGTACACAGCAAATTTATAATTTTTAAAAGTCTCCAATTGAGCAACGAATTTAAAGACTATTCCAGCAATAATAGCTTGGTAATGAAATTATTTGATTGGGAAAAAGTAAAGAAAAAGGAATACTTTCACCATGTGAACGACACATTTAATTCCCTTGAAAGATAATCGTTATAAACTATAGAACTACTTGAACTGTAGGCGGCATAAATACATCAACCAATCAAATATAAAATCCTATCAACATAATACCAATCATACACAATCATTTCGCCCACTACTATTTAATATGAAAAGAAAAAGTCATCAAAATTACAATAATTACATTGCAAAATATTTTTTTTATTCTTGTTATTGTTGTTGTTGATGTTGTTTCACCTTAATGAAATGCATGTTTCATATTGTATGAGGAGGTACATAGTTTAGATGGAACAACACCTGTTGGGCACGTCAATTTCAATTTATTATCATTAAAAAAAATTCATGTACTACCTTGAATAATTAACATACAAGAACAACATACTTTTTTTATTATTATTATTACTATTATTATTGTCTCAAACATATTTTAATATTAGGACAATGCACTAGATTTAATTTACATTAAACATAAAGTAATGTTATTGAAGTTTATAATGTAATTATTAATAAATTCATTGTTAATACTTGGAATTGCTTGGCCTTCCAAGGACGGGTAGTTCTCTAATTACGTATTTATTTATGCCTGTCTTGTCTAAACAAGAACTGGACCGGTTATAACGAACATAATTCTAGATCTAGTGATGTTACAAACGATACAGAAGTGTATCAAAATATTGATATTTACACTTTTTTATGGTAGTATCAGACTAAATTATAAGAATTGGCGATTACTTTTGAATTGCATAAATTCAGTGGCAGAATTTAGTTAGTGCACACTTAAGGGGATTCCGAACTTATATGTCGATTCAGCGTGCGAAAATAGTCAATTTTCAAACAGCGATTACTCGCTTGTTTCTTAAGATATTGTCAAAAATGGATGTGTTCTGGATAGGGGATTTCAAGCTGAATGTTCTAAAGCTTTCTGTTTTGGATAAATGAGATAAAATTCTGAATAGCAGTGAAAACTCTTGGACCCTGTTTTTTTCATAAATTTTCCTTCATAACTGGATAAAACTTATTCAATATTATTGATTTTTAATATGTGTCAGCGGAATTTAGATAAAAAATTGAAAGAGCTTTCCAAATATGTAAGAATTTTCCCGATATGTTTGTTAGTTTTTCGATAATTGAAGAAAATTAAAAAAAAATTACAACAGTGATGCCATGCATAATTCTCAGAATAGAAAATCATTTTTTGAAAACAGAAAGCTTTAGAAAATGTAACTTTGACAATATCTTAAAAAACAAGCTTATAATCAATGTTTGAAAATTGACTATTTTTGCCCGCCTAATCGACATATAACTAAGTCCGGAATCCCCTTAAAGCTCAATTCTTTAAAAATGTATCCAGGCTTTTTCTATAACGAACATAACATCCAGGCGGGATGATGTTATAAACGAACACATTCTTTTGTTTACACTTTTTTGTTTTATCAAAGTTAACTTAAAGAATTGGGCGATTCTCTTTAATTTGAGCCCATTGTGTGACAACTTTCATAAGCTTTCGTTCTAAAGAGTGTAACTTTGACTAAGACAAGAACTGACTGCCAGTGGCGACCTTATGGGGAAGGGTAGTTGGGCGACCGGCCAGAGCGCCAGACACAATTTTAATAATTGATGCAACATCATTGTCTTCCTGGAGGGGCGCCGAAAAGTTCTCGCCCAAGACACTAGGCCCGGCCCTGCTGACTACTTATCCCAAGTTTAATGCCTAAATAAGTCAGTAGTAAGGAAATAACGATAGGATTTACTTATTTGGTTTTATTTGAGCATTGATTTTCGAGCTTGGAGTTATTATTATTTGAAAAATAAAACCCAATATAGAAGTAGCTTTTCGTAAGCGTCGTCTCTTAATTCAACCAGTAATTTGGACCAAGTTAAGATAAGAATTGACTACTCAGCCAAAAATAGCTTTTTTCTTGTTGTTGTTGTTGTTGCAGATTCTTACAACAATAATTTGCTTTAACAACGAAATTATAGCGAAACTAAAGAGGATCATTTACACAAAGGGTGGGCTGAAGATTATATCTGAATAAATAGTGTAACGCTCCACTGATTGTAAGCTGATTTAATTGGCAATGGGTTACAAGGATTGTTATCCAATGTCAATAATGATGTTTAAATTAACATTTTAATCTGACAGCTTTGACAAACATTATTTTA
>JAZBGW010000658.1:834-17662 GCA_037464815.1 Mylabris variabilis | reverse complement strand
AAAAAGAGCTGAAGATGATGTATTTGTGTTTTTTGGTGCTCAGTGCACTCTTCTATTCTGGTACGTACAAAGTGATTTTTTTTTCGATTTTTGTATAGAATTGAGTGAAATGCTCCAAGTGCATTCCAATAATTAATCGAGCGATTTTTTCACCTAATTTATCCGTTTATAGAGATTTTCATGAATACCAAATGTGCACAGATGCGTGAAATTATCAGATAAACTAGGTTGAGAAATTTCTTGATTATTATTATTGTTTTTTTTTATTGAAAAAAGTGTGCAACATATGAATTTCTCGATTGACTCTCGAACAATAAAAGTTCTAGTGTGAAAGTCAAAAACGGTGCATTCTTTAAGCGACTAAACGACCTTTATTGCAACAACCGGAAAATCTGTTACTGGTCAGCCTTGTGTATAGTACACATTCATCTCAGCCCCTGATTTTCCTCACATTCACAATTCTAAATATATTGATTTGAGTCGAATTTTTGTTACATCATACACTTTCTCGGGTGCTAATGGTGGTTCAAAACAGGCATTTCTTCGAGTTGCATTGCTTAATCGGGTGTATTTACATACAGTTTGATTGAATAATCAATTATATTAATGGGAGTGATCGTTGGAATACGATTTCTCTCGGTTGTTATGTGTAGAATTTCGGTGACCTCGACGAAAAATTAAGCACAATAGAAAGTAACTATCACTCAATATGCCCCAATAGTTACTAAAAAACTCTATAATGATCATCCTCTCCGATTTTCGCCCAAATATAATCCTTGTTTTTGTGTATATACAGCTGTTGGACAAGAGAATTTCAAATGTCCTGATGATTTCGGCTTCTATCCGCACCACATCTCATGCGATAAATATTGGAAATGTGATAACAATGTAGCTGAATTGAAAACTTGCGGTAATGGTTTAGCATTCGATGCCAGTGATCCGAAATTCTTGACCGAAAACTGTGATTACATCCACAATGTTGATTGTGGTGAACGTACACAATTAGAACCGCCGATTTCAACGCCCCATTGTGAACGTCTCTACGGCATCTTTGCTGATGAAACCAAATGCGATGTGTTCTGGAATTGTTGGAATGGTGAAGCATCCCGTTATCAATGTTCACCTGGTCTAGCTTATGATCGTGATGCACGCGTCTGTATGTGGGCCGATCAAGTGCCCGAATGTAAAAATGATGGTAAATTTTGTAAACATTAATTCTTGTTGGTGTTGAATCCGATTGGTTTTTTCATTATAGAAGTTGCTGGAGGTTATTCGTGTCCGGCTGCAGGGGAAGTCAGCAATTCCGGTTCGTTCTCACGTCATGCTCATCCGGACGATTGCCGGAAATACTACATCTGTCTAGAGGGTGTTGCCCGTGAATACGGCTGTCCAATCGGTACAGTCTTCAAAATCGGCGACGCTGACGGTACCGGTAATTGTGAAGATCCCGAAGATGTACCCGGATGGTGAGTTGTTTTTTTTCGCAATACAAACAATTCTAAAATCTATTTGCATGTTAATTTTCTCTTCCAATTCTATTGATGATGTGCGCAATTAATTTTTAACAAAACCACCAACCTCCCATAATCCCGAAACAAACAATAAAATGTCTGCCGGTATTCACAGTGAGGACTACTATGGTGATTTGGATTTGAAGAGTATCAGGAAGAGTGAGTTATTGGCTGGTTTACAAAGTAGTGGATCAACTAGAGCAGTACCAAATGCTCAAAAGGGTAAACCAAGGCCGGCTCCTGTATCCCGCAACGCCCCAGAACCAGCCGCCAATTAAATTAATTAAACAATCACAAAAAAAAACACTGTTTATCTGAGAAACAAAGAGGAGGACCTCAATGATTTGATAACCATCATCATAACAATAATAATAATATTAATAATCAAAACGGCAGACCGTCATTCGGATGACTGAGATACTCATGTATTATAATTTAATTGTTATTAATTAGAATTTAGTGAATTCCTTTGGTATCTATTTAACCGATTGACCTTCTGTTCTTTGTAGAATTAGCATATTTTATTATAATTTTTTTGGTAAAAAATCGAAAATATCCAACAAATTGTCGCACATTGTCTTGACATTCTATAGGGTACAAAAGCAATATTTTACAATAATAAAAACAAATTGTTTTTATAACTTAATATTTGTTTTCTTTCAAATATAACTCCACCTTTACCTCCACCTTTCTTTAACCTTCCACTAGTAAGGACTTCTTGTTTATTAATATCTACATTTTTTCTCGTGTATGTGTCAAACTAATTTGTGTAAATAACTTGTGTAAAATAGAAATAATTGTTTTTATTGTTTGTTTATAATAAAATATTATTTCTTATTCGTTTCTACAGCGAAGATTACTACAAAGATGTAGATCTGAAAGCGCTGAAAAAATTGGGATATTAAACGATGGAATAAAATAAAATTGAAGAATCACCAACAGTTTCAGAGACTTTTTTTAATTTTTTTATCTATTTCTTAAGGATTCCGAGTCAGGTTGTGTTTAATTTTTGTTTTAATTAACGTCGATTTTTTTTCCGTCTTCAAGAACAGCAAAGGAAACAAAAGTAGTACAAACATCTACATTATCAACGATTGATTGATCCTGTTCGGTATTTGTGTTGTTAGTATTATAATGATGTAAATAAATTAATTAATTAAATAAATAAATGTTATAAAATTATACTGCGATTTCTATAATTTACCCAAATCTTAAGGTGGAACTCTACTGGATGAAAAAATAACTATTCGGTAGTTTTTGAAAAACAAAAATCGAAAAATCAAAATTTTTCCACTATTTTATTGTTTATCGCAAAAACTGCAAACCAGATTTTGTTTACACTCTTTTATCACATATGATGAAGTTTTATTTAGCTTCCGTATTTTTTTTGTTGACTTTGAGCTTGCAATTTTCACAAAAAAGACGAAATTTCATGTTAATATACGGTTGAAATCAACTACAAAACACATTTCAAAGTTTTAATTTAAAAATTCCGTCAAGCTGATTTATGATAAAATAAAGTAATCTGTAAATACGGAACAAGCTATTTTCAACGCCATCTAACGTTTGCAAAACGTAATAATCACAGGTAGCGTTCCCCCTTAATTTCAGATCTGTAATAAAATTGAAATTTGTGAAAATATGAGAAACATTAAAAGCAAGCTTTTCGACCACATATCAACCGTATAAATTGAGTCTCTTGTGCAATCTGAATTAATTTTAAAACGCCTGTTTTAAGTTTTATACGACATACAGTGTAGCCTCTCGAATTGAGGATATTTTGTAAATGAAAGAAACAGACAAGGATAGAGTTATATACCGTTGAATTAACACAATTTTCGTAAAGAATCCGGTGACAGTTGAATTGAATTTAATAACAATTAGTGTTATGCAAAATAATTGAACTTTAACAGCTGCGAGAACAATAGAAGAATTAAAAGGCTTGTCTCAATTACATCATATTATAAAATGTGTGCGACGAAGATAGAATCGAACTATTGATATAATTTAAAATAGATATATTTCAAATAATTGTGTATATTTACATTATTTTTAAATTATTTTACTATACAATAATATCATGTATGGCATCTCTAGATAATATTTACAATGTTTTTTTTTTTGACCTGTAAAACAAGAATGATTTTTTTGTTAAGAAAATTCACTTTTAAATAAAACAAGTCCTCACAATTTTTTTCTCAATTTAAATCGAACAAGATCAGTCCATCAATGCAACAAAAAAAAATCTGATTTAAATATTAGAAATGGAGATTCACACAAGAATTTTTGGCCCTGTTATACTAATTGTTAAAAGTTGGTTAAATTCACAAAAATCAACCACCAAATAATCCTGAACAATTAAGACTAGCAATGATTCGTGTGTTTGATTAAACACACTCAAATTGATAAAAAAAAATTGAAAAATACCTCACAGTCTTTCCAAAAACTCAAATTTTAGTCCAAGTCTTTAGAAAAGAAAAACGGAAAACAAACAGAAAAAAGCATAAATCTTGCAACAGCAAATACTACGAAGGCAATCAGTTTTATTTTGTGGTTTTTCATCAAATATTAAAAGCTACAATTACGTGGTAGCGTCCACTTCATCTTTTTTTCCCTTTTTGTTAACAATAAGTATGCAATTATTGTTATGAAATATCGTTATTTTGAAATAGACGCCTCTGTGGTTGTGGTGTGTAATGGAATCTAGCCCGTAGATGTTGTGGTGAACCTGGTACTGAGGTACTTTCGGAGAGTCGTCGCGGCGGCGGTACCGGTGGCGTCGGCGAAATATACCTGCCCACAATTTGTTTTTGTTTTTTTTATCGAAGAATAGAACATTTTTTTTTTTAAATATTACCTTCTTGATAGATTTGTGGGACTAGTAGAACTACTACCGCTACATTCAAGGAAATTCCGACGTAATGCTAAAGGACTCTGATTATCAACACTAACCGTCCGGTTATAACGAGGCGGTGGTTCAGGACTTTGATGTCGTGATGAACGACCGCTACTGCGATCATTGCTCAGTTGTAATTTTATATAAGAAGCAAAACGTTTCTTCCCTTTATTCAACATAGAAATTAATCAATTAAATTAGGAGATTCTTAAGGGCATGTCGGACTTATATTCAGCGATGCGATAATTGCCAATTTTCAAACATCGATATCTCGCTTGTTTTTTAAGATATTGGAAATAGTTACCGTGCGTTAGATATAGTGTTTTAAGACGCATGTTTTAAAGCTTTTTATTTTAGAAAATTGTGATAAAATTCTGAATGACAGAGGACACTCTTGGATCTTGTTTTTTTCGTACATTTTCCTTCATAATTGGCTAAAAATTAGCCAATATTATTGATTTCCAGTATGTGTCAAGTGAATTTAGATAGCAAATTGAAAGAGCTTAGTTATCTTCAAGAATTTCTCTATAGGTTTGTTAGTTTTCCAATAACTGAAGAAAATTTAAAAAACCTACAGGATTCAAGAGTTTTCTCTGCTATTCAGAATTTGATCACATTTTTTCAAAATAAAAAGCTTCATAACATGCATCTTGAAAAGCTCTACTAAATGCACGTTTACTTTTTCCAATATCTTTAAAAACAAGCGAGATATCGATGTTTGAAAATTGGCAATTTTCGCACGCCTAGCGGGCCCTTGATAATTTATTAATAATACCTGTTTCTTCGGCTTCTTTAGCCAGTTGTTGTTGTTTCTGTTGATGATAGAATCGTTGTAGAATTATTGGACTGGTATTACCACAATTGTATTGTTGTTGTGATCGTTCTGGACTATTTTGTTGTTGAAATTGATGTCTTAATGGTAAGGGTGATGCACTAGGTGATCGCCAACGATTATTCTCATGTAATAATGGTGGTGATCGATATGGTGATGATGATGATCGGAATTTCACTTCAGCCACATCAGCGACATCGGGTAAATTATTTAATAATTCTTGTTGTTGTTGTTGTGGTGCTTTGGTAATTGTATGATTTTGATATGTTGTATGATGAAATTGTGGAAATTTATGATTATTGCCAATTGATGATTCGTCAAGACTTTGGTATAATTGTTGATGGTCAATATTAGCATCTCTTTGGTGTTGATTATTTGATTTAAATAGTGATAATCTTGATATATGTCCATTTTCTGATCGTAATTGGGCCATATGATGATTATGAGGATGATGATGATGATGATGATAATCATTTAATTTCTTATTATTTATAGGCATCAATTGTTTATAGACTGATTGTGGATTACCATTTGTTATTGGTAATGAACATTGAGCAAGATTTTGAGACATTGATGGTGTTTGTTGTTGCTGCTGTTGTTGTTGACGTGATGAAAAGAAACGGCGAATCGACGATTGAGAAGCATTCGATCTAAACAACACCAATTTGATACAAATTAAACAATTAAAGTATAGATTTCATCATATAAAAAAGGTTTTATACAAGTCAGGCTTCATTATCTTCAATTTTACTACAGTGAAACCCCTCTATAGTGGACACTCAAGGGACTGGATGAAAGTGTCCACGTTGGAGGGGGGGTTCCACTGTATTTACAATTTTGAGGAAAAAATCATGCAAATAATAATTCTATTAAAAGGAAATGTTAAAAAACACAACAAGCGCCAACTTGAGAACATAAATCGTAGATTAGTACATTCTTCACTAAAAATTGATGTGAAATTCAATTCGTATTTTGCGAGTGCAACAGAAATAAAGACACTCTATACAGGGTGTAATCAAAATGCAGACCACATATACGGCCTGAAAACCAGCGGTGAATGGGACGTTTCACAGTGCATTCAAAGAAGTTTTCCATTTTGGAAAATGTTGACTAAATTCCAAAGTGCATGTCGGAACGTTATTTTTTTGAATCACGCAATTTCTACAATTTTAACGATAAAAAATCGTACAGCAGCTTGTTTGAAAGCTTAAAAATGAAAGAAAACTTTCGAGCATTTTTCGGAAACCATCTGTCTATGAATAAGCTTTCAAACAAGTTGCTGTAGGAATTTTTAACTGTAAGATTTAAGAAATTTTGACATGCTCCGACATTTTCCTCTCCTTCCTCCAAAATTGAAAACTTCTTCGGATACACCGTGAAACGCCTAATTCAACGCTGGTTCAGCGTTGAATATCTCAAAACAACAATAGAGGACAGACTCCAACTTCCCCTTAATGTTTTCTTATCAAAAACATGCAAAATTCACTGTAAAAATTAAAAAAAACGAACGAAAAAAAGAAAAGAAACTAACCATGCAACATACCTCGGCGCTGCTTTTTCGGCCATAGCATCGGCCGATTGCAACGCATTTACCACCCATTCACCAACATTAACATTCTTCTTTTCATATTTTTTAATAAATGGTAGATTCTTTAATTCCGCATATTTCGGTCGTAATTTTTGATCCTTTATCAAACTAAAATAGAACAATACTGCTGATTTCTTAAAAAATCAACAACAACAATTAAATATTTACCAACACTTGACAAATTCACGAAATTCCACACTGAATGTATCAGGTAAACTAGGTGGATCTTGTCCTATAACTTTTGTTAATACTTCAAAATCTGTATTACAATCTGGATACGGGAATACACCAGTTGCTAATTCAACTAATGTTATACCTAATGACCATACATCGGCACGTATATCATAATCTGGATTCTTTGGATCCGGTTCAATCCGTTCCGGCTAAATATATATCAAACATTTAATAAACAATAAAATATAATTAATAATAGTATACTATATAGCAAGGGACTAAAGTGCGGCACTTCGTCCCGAGAGTGGAAGTTTATTGTCAGATCTGAGGGCAATAAACCACTTGAGGGATGAAAGAAAGCACCTTAGTTCCGAGTTATATACGCTATTTTTTGCACTTTCGAAAATATTTGGGATGAAATTTAAAATTTTCGAGATTGACAGAAACCTCTATTAATTTGACAAGTATTTGTCATTTTTATGTTTTTGAAAAATCACCATGGTTACTGCTACTGCTACTCGGATCCGCAATTTTTTAATTTTATTCTATATCTTCAAAATAAATATTAAAGCATTTTTCATATCAATTATGAAATATTGAAGTTAATATAAAAATAGAAAACATCTTTAAATTTCTTCTCTTTGTTCCAATAAAAAATAATTTAGATTTTAGATTGTGGGGCCACATTTAACTGGAAAAAAGTGACATCTGTGAATGATTTAAAAACATGCAATTTAGTCAGATTGGGCCATATTCTAAATTTAATGAATTCAAAAATTAAGTACGATTTCACTAGATCCACTGAAATTATATTCGATTCGATATCATTGTAAATTATCGAAAAATTCGTGAGTCCGCTCGTAACAACTAAAGAATCGTACGGCTCAAGAGTCTCGTAACACTATAATTGTTTATTTTTAATTATATCCCATGGGAAATAGTGAATATTATGTCCCTTATGATACTTTAGTCCCTGTAAAAACATTATAAATTACCGCTAAATAAGCAGCACAGCCAGCGCTTCGTGTCTTCGCCATTGAATCCACTAAACGCCCACTAATACCAAAATCACATAATTTCACATAGCCTTTAGTGTCTAGAAGGATATTTGATGGTTTTACATCACGATGGATGACACCGTGTTTATCTTTTAAATAAGATAACGCCTCAACTGTCTGTAATTGTAATTTTTTATAATTTTTTTTATTATTTAATTAAAAATGTTAACTTACAGCAACTGTGACTTTGCCTAATATCTCTTCTGGTATTGGTTTGCCTAAACGTTTTAACAATTTATCGAAGCATGTCGTCATCAATTCCATACATATCCATACTTCTGAATCGGTAATAAAACAACCCAAACATTTAACAATATATTTACAATCGTGCGATTTTAATACTACTTCAATATCCATTATTATACGTTTATTTTCTTCGCTATTTCCAGACCGTCGCATTTGCTAAAAAAAATCATTGAATCATTTAAAGGAATTTAACAATTATTGGAAACTAGAAGTGACGTGTTTCTCGCAAGTTCTAAAAATGTGGTGTGATTTAACCAAATCGTCAAAGTCACTTCAATTTTCCACAATTTTATCATTTTTTTGAAGAGAAAATGCCTACTTTAACAGCAATAATTTCATTGCTCGGTTTATGGCGCATTTTAACAACATGCCCACATGTGCCATTACCCAACACTTCAATATGCTCCATATCCTTAATATCAGTCTTATATAAGACATTATTTATTGTTAAATAGCCGCTAATCTTCATTATCTCCTTCAATCGCCTATCAGTCTCTAAATTCTCATTAGTTTTTGTTGTAAACGACAAATCCTGCGGCCGTTTCCTTGTATGCGTACTCATATTTACTAAAAACATTCAAAATATGAAAATCGAATTAATTAATAATATTATTTAGAAACTTACAGGATAGACTGGGCCGTCCAGGTGTTGTTGTTGTTGTTGTGGCTGTTCCAACAACTGCTGGGACTGCTACTGATGATGGTATATCACCATTATTACGTGAACTATTAGCATCGGTTGAGATTTGTGTTGGACGTTGTGGTCGATTATCTTGCCGTAATCGACCTAATAAATCGTTAATTTTCTGTTCTTGACTAGACGACATAGTTGAAAATATTACACAGACACACATATAAGACACAGAAAAAAAAACAATTCTCAAATGACAGCTAAATAACCTGAAAGTTGTCGGTCGGTGCCAAACCCGGACAAAAATACGCTAATCTGGTGATATTTGACAGTATTCTATTGCCGCACTGGCTGTCAATTTCAAAAATTGCGCGCCTTACCACAATTGACAACGATTATTTTAAATATTATACAAAGAATTACACAATTTCTATATTAATCCACTGATTAGCAAACACAAATCTTTCTAAATTTATTGAAATAATTGTTAACTACCACAAAAAACTGTCTAAATTGACATAAATAAAAGTGAGGTTATCCTCCAACAAACAACAAAGAATTAAAATCCAACTACAATTGAAATATGTCTTCGTTTAAAAATATTGAATTAAACAAGTGTCGTCTCTGCTATGAGAATAAAGGCGATGAAGAAATCTCCACGAATCAAGCTTTAATCGAACAAATCTACGAATGTACCAACATTACGGTGGTAACAACAATGTAACTTAACAAAAACTTGTAAAATTACATTTTTAGATCAAAGATGAGTCTAACAAACATCTACCGACGAAAATTTGCGCCATTTGTAAGACTACAATCAGTACTTTCGTCCATTTTAAACAGCACGTCCAGAAAATCGATGAAAATCTACAAACACTCCTCAGAGAGAGTCGAATGGCCTGTTCTAAAGATATCCAACAAGAAAACGATTATAATAGTGACTATTCGAAAATTTGTGATGTTTGCAATGAAACTTTTGTCGATAAAGACGATTACACCGTCCATCAGCGATCGCATAAAACCCAATTTGTTTGTAAACGTAAAAATTGCGGTAAAATCTGTACAACATCGTACAGTTTAAAGATTCACGAGATGAAACACGATGGTAAACAATCGTTTTTGTGTGTTACATGCGGTAAAGGCTTCGTTACGAAGAATTCGTTAACATGCCACGAGAAAATCCATTCCGATATAAAGAATTACGTTTGTAAATTGTGTAATATTGGTTTTTCTGTGCGTAGTAATCTACGTGCACACGAAAAAAAATACCACGAGGGTGTACGTTTCTATTGTTCCAAATGTACAAAAGAATTCGTAACGAAATGTAGTCTGGAACGACATGAACGTATACATACAGGAATTAAAGATTTTCAATGCGAATCCTGTCCGGCTGCTTTCTATACGAATAAAGAATTGTTGAAACATCAGAGATATCACCAGGTGAGTTATTATCGAGATTGAATTTCGCGGTTTTTGTTGGTTATATTTATTGTTGTTTTGTTGGTGGTTTTGATTGTTGATCGTGTCTGAGAGTGACGTAGAACAATTAGGTACCGTGTCATTTCTTTCTTGCGTGTGGGTTAGATAGAGAACAACTGGTACGTTTTCGTTCTATTTCTTTTTTGTTGTTGTTCGATTTCGCCATATTTGGCATATTTTCATTTTGTTTGTTGAATAATGGCGTCCGAGGGTGAAAATAACGAGCGTATGGATACTGAAAGTGGTAAAAATGAGAAAATGTTCACATTGAAAAAATGGAATGCTGTTGCAATGTGGAGTTGGGATGTTGAATGTGATACTTGTGCAATATGTCGTGTACAAGTAATGGATGCATGTTTACGTTGTCAAGCCGAAAGTAAAAAAGATTCGTATGGTAAACAAGATTGTGTGGTTGTATGGGGTGAATGTAATCATTCATTCCATTATTGTTGTATGTCTTTATGGGTGAAACAGAATAATCGTTGTCCATTGTGTCAACAAGAATGGTCGATTCAACGAATGGGCAAATAGTTATAAAATAATAGAATAGATTATAAAAAAAATGAAAGAAATACAATTGGTATTTGTTGTAGGGGTTGAAATTGCATAAGTGTGATGAATGTTTTAAAACGTTCTTCGAACGACATCATTTAATCATACATTTACGAAGTCATACAGGTGAGCGTCCATATGTTTGTAAAATACCAAATTGTGGGAAATCGTTTGCTGATAGTCAGAAATTGAAACGACACCGTAATGCAAAACATCTACAAAACCATTAATTATTAAAATGAATAAAAGTCATTTAACAATATGTTTATTCTTTAAATTATTTACACATTATTGTATTGTATTTAATCATTATGGTACAGGTGAAATTTATCAAAGGCGAAGGCTGAGTCCGATAAACACTACGTACTGTAATAATTGGTTATGATTCGTGTAACATACCAAATTTTAAGTGCTAGCGTAAAAATTAAAGAAAAACTCAAAAAGACTAATCTTATTTTGAATTTGATACTTTCAAATTTAGAAATTCCAATAGTATTATACAGTAGAGGCGGCAGTAATAGAAACATAGGAAAAGCCTCTGTTCCGCCCATCTATACTACTTACATATTAGTTAGAAAGAGATAGAGAGAACGTACACACGGTTTCATAAATAAGTGGACAGTTTCTGTGCGACTGTGTAAAACAGACTTTTGGGGGTGGTCCTGACAATGTAACAGAATTTTAACAGGGCACAATTTCGTAAGAAAGATATTCAATCAGAGGAAGGGGGTGGGGTTACTGACATTACTAAATGAAAAATATTTTCTGTTAAGATGGTGCTTCTATAAACTTGGTATTGTGCAAACTCATTCTAACACTTCCCACCTACCCACCTTCTTACCCCCACGAGGGAAACACTCTGATTTGCACGAACCGAAAATGTGTTATTTCTCGTTCAAGACTTGTCCACTTTTTTTGGAAACTGTGTGTACGCGGTCTAAAAATTGGAAACATTAGTGGCTATTATAGTTTTTTCTTTGTCAGATGCATTTTTACGTCGATATTTCATGAAATAAAGGACATACCGTGCGACAAAGATAGCAAATCCTCAACATCTGGTTATTGTGGTCTTTTGAACTAGAAAATTTGAAGGTCGATGAGGCATATTCTTTCGTACAAAAGAAATGGCTTTGTTTGTTCATAGGACTAGGGGTGGGTGGTAATAGCCGCCATCGTTTCCAATCTTTAGACGTCTATCTCTTTCTAACTAATGTGTAAGTAATACAGATAGGTAGAACCGATGTTTTCCCAATGTTTCTATTACTGCCGCCTCGACGGTATAATAAGGGACTAAAGTAGAGGTTCCCAATCTTTTTCGGTTTGCGGCTCCCTAAATAATCGGATTTTTTCGCGGCACCCTTAATACAATAGTGTTTTTTTTTTTTGGAAGAAACGAAAGACTCGAAAGTTGCTAAATTCTTTTAATTTTGTCAGCATACACAATTGTTGGCGCGAAAATTCAAGAATTGGAAATTCCAAAAAAACTTCCGAATTGTTTAATTGAATATTTCGCGGCGCACACTTTGGGAATCACTAGACTAAAGTGCAATGTTTTGTCCCGAGAGTGGAAGTTTATTGCCCTGGGGGCTTGCGTCCCTCGGGCAATAAACCACTCGAGGGACGAAAGAAAGCACTTTAGTTCCGAGTTATATACGCTATTTTTTGTACTTTCGTAAATATTCGGGATGCAATTCAAAGTTTTTGTAATTGACAAGAACCTCCATTAATTTGTCATTTCTATATTTTTGAAAAATCACCGTAGTTATTGCATCAATAGTATGGTGAAATAATAGCAACTGATAAATAATAGGGAAACAATAAATATTATATCCCTAGGCCCTAGGGACATAATAATGGGGGCTTAAAGTATTCCTTTTAGTCCCGGAAATGCAAAAAATATAACTAACTGTTTCCATAGTAACCTGTTGTTTTTCGGCTCAATTTCAGTACTCAGTACTATAAAGTAAACATTATGGTCCTCAGTCCCATAAAGAGAATCTTTATAATCCTTAAATTTACCAATATAATGTTACTTTATGATACGCTAGCATATAAAATCAATTCTTGTGCCTCCGTCCGGAATCACTAACTTTCAAAATCGTCCGGAACCTGGATCATTACATCACCAGGCCGGAAAATTTGACTTTTTATGTTTTCGGATAATTACCTTTATTATTTTGACAGTTTCGTCAAATATTTTTCAATAATTATTAATTATTACAAATTTTTGATCTAGAACGTTTATTGAAACATAAATGCAATACAAATAAAAAATATAAATAATTATAAAAACAAATGAACTAAATTTAATAATCTTGATTTTAAATTCAACTTGTTAATTAATGTTAAAAAGGCCCTAATATTAATCTTTAAGTAAATCGCTATTAAAAAATATAAAAATCAAAAATATTATGTGCCACACGTCCAAGAACAATACACGTATTCACAAAAACTTAGTTTTTGGCCTTGTGATCAGTGGCGTAACGGAAACAAAAGAGCCCCCCTTGAAAATAAATCATTCATGAAAAGACATTAGTGAGCTAAAATATTTCAAGAAAAGAGATTTAAACTGTGTCGAATCCCTTTGACACTGGGCCCTTTTGCACCGTATGTATTGCAAAAATGTATTCTAAATGTTCGAAAATCCGTGATAATACCCGCGATGATTTGCTTACTTTGACTTCTCCATTTTCATCATCACCAAATAATTGTCTAATGCCTAGTTGTTGTTTTTGACAATAAGTTTCTAAAATTAAGGCATATGTAATGTTTGCTTTAGCCATTTTTTTTCTCATCCCAAGTGAGACAACATCATTTAAAGGTGTTAACGTTCTTAAATTCGATGCAATTTGTTCGGCCTTTAATTCATTTTCAATACATATAGCCCAAACTTCAGTGTTAGATATCAGTTCCTCTTCAGAAATTTTTAATTTTTCAACTATCTGTTCAAGCATCGCAACATCATCAGTAGCATTATGAGCTCCTCCAGTAGGAATAGACAGTGCTGAGGCTAATGCAGTTAATGTATTTTCGCCTTTGCCTTTTTTACCAGTTATTCGTCGAGTTATAGGTAAAGTATCAACGAAACCGTAGATAATAGTAGCAAAATTTTGAGTCACTAGTTCTAGATTTATTGCACGTAGTAAGCGAGGTGCATCGAATTTACAATTGTGAGCACACAATATGCATTTTCTTTTAAACTGGCATAAGAATTCAAAAAATTCTTGTAAAACTTCTGTACGAGGTTTTGAATTGACTCGCTGTCCATGTAACATTAAATTGCCATCAATATTTGTTAGTCCATTGACACTTGTTGCTTCTTTAGGAATTTGCTGTGTTGGATTAATATAGGCTGAAAATGTTGCATCACCACATTTTGCGGCGATTTGTAATATATCTGCGGTTTTATAGAAGCTTGATGTTTCTAAATCAAAGAACACAATGCACGGTGGCAAGTCTGAAGTTATACAACTTAAGTCACATTGACTTGTTTCAACAGGTAGAGTATGAAAGAGTGCAATATTACCTTCGAGTACCATGTTGCTCGGAGATGATGAAGTACCTTTTTCTTTGAGTGCAGGATGATTAATGAAATTGTGATTATTTTGTGATTTGAGTATTCGATGCTTTTATACCTTACTGTTCTTAATCTGCGCATGACTTCTTGAAGTTCGTACCAACCTATATACCTTCCAACAATAATTTCCTAGTCATCGTTCATTAATTTATCAGACAACTTATCTACAAACAAAAAAATATATAGTGTCTTTATCTGGTTATAAGTAGAAATATCGCTATAAATGCTCGTTTCTAAAAAACGCAGATATTTCATTTTTTTAAAATTTTCATAAAAAGTTACTCAAAAACGCGCTTGGCAACGCTGTAAATGGAACAGTAAAGCGCGCGTAATTTGAACATGCTCCGGTATTTGGGTATTATCCTGTCGACCTTTCAACGCTCGCAAGAATGAAAAGTAATTTCCAAAATGAACATTCTAGGCACATTCAATTCATGAAATAATAATATAAGATAATAAATGGAACTGTCAAGTCAACCATCAAACGTCATCGCTGCGCCACGGCATGAACCACCAGAGGGACAAAGTGTTGAGACATCGACGGGATAATACCCACGTACCCATGCTTTACAGACAACATAATTCCAAATTTCTAATTTACCATATAAGGGCATTTCGAAAATACCGCTTATAGATAAAAAAAAATAGAAATTTTGAAGCTGCTATCTATCGAAAGAAAAACTAAATATGGATAACAATCCGGCAACGTTACATATTGCACTAACAATAAGTCGCTACCGTAGGTAATACAGGTCGCTGTAAAAATTAATCTGACAAAATTTCTGCATTTTATATTTTCCAAAAATTATCATAAAAATGCATTAAAATAAAAATACACAATACAGAATTCTCAATGTGAATTATTGAAGAAATTACTGCGTAATCAGAGGGTAATTAAAACCGTTATTTCTGTATTATTTATTAATAATTTTGCAAAAATCCGCACTTTAACAGTTATTTATAAGTGTATTCTACCCATTTTTGTAAAAAAAATTGAAAAAAAATCATTCAAGAGTTTCGTATATTTTTTGCAGACAAAAAATCTGTTGTATTTCAAAGTTGCCGCTTCTATCTAGGGAAATTTATACTCATACGGGTGGTTCTTCTGGTCTGGACACCAACTGTGAGTTTTCTAACCATAAAATCCCTAGTTTTCCATTTTTATCGTAATAAAGGTTAGTTTACATCGATTTGATTATTAAAAAATTATAAAAATTGAGCGATGGAAACGATTTTAGAACAACAGCGTCGATATCACGAAGAACGTGAACGTTTAATCGATGCTATGGTTAAAGAGATGCTACACAAAAAGACTTCTGTAAGTTAATCCTAATTACTAACATTATTATTGTTAATTATATCGTTAATTACAGTATAGAGAAGCAATAAATTCAGATCACCGTTTAAAATACTTGTTAGATCGTTATATTACATCAACAGATCGTTTAGTTGATTTGTATGAAGATAAAGATGGTCAACGTAAAGCTGAAGTTGCTGCCCTAACTGGTCCAAATGAATTTCAAGAATTTTATAATCGCTTAAAACAAATTAAAGATTTCTATCGAAAACATCCAAACGAGGTACACTTGACGTATTTTTTTTCTTTTCGTCTATATATTAAATTGATGAAATTTTTATAGATAAGTGTACCGATGTCTGTTGAATTTGATGAATTCGCTAAAGCTCGTGAGAATCCAACCGAAGAAATGTCTAGTAAATTAAATATTTAATTCAAACAAATATAGTTTTAATTTTTCTATTATTTATTGTAGATTTGGTAGAATTTACAGATGAAGAAGGTTATGGAAAATATTTAGATTTACATGAATGCTATGAGAAATACATTAATCTTAAAGGTATTGAAAAAGTTGATTATATCACATATTTAGGTATGTTTGATCAATTATATGATATACCAAAAGAACGTAAAACTGGTGAATATCGTAAATATCTATTATCATTAATTGAATATTTAAGTTGGTTTGTTCAACGAATTAAACCATTGTTAGATTTAGATACATTATTACAAAATGAAGTTGATAATGTTATGGTACAATGGGATTCAGGAACTATACCAGGATGGCCGGTAATTTAATCGATTCAATTTTTTTTTAAAATACAAATTTTCATTAATTGATAATTGTAGAAAGAGACCGGTTCAGCTTTAGCTAATGTCGGTGCACATTTAGACTTATCAGCATTCTCCAGTTGGGAAGAATTAGCTTCGTTAGGTTTAGATCGGTTGAAATCCGCTCTATTGGCGTTGGGCTTAAAATGTGGCGGG
>JAZBGW010000657.1:0-20235 GCA_037464815.1 Mylabris variabilis | reverse complement strand
GATAATCACAATTGAATTGGAGGGCATTCAGTAACTCATTATTTAACAATTTACGTAGATATATTTTTTTTTATTCAACAAAACGAATACAACAATATTTATTTATTTATCAAAAAAAGAAAACGTAAACGTTTAGTGATATTTATTTGGGAAATTGTGTGTTTCGTTTTCATTGAATTTCTTTGATTTGCCTTGAATTTTCTATGAGGAATAATTAATAAAGTGGCTAATTAGTGGAATTTTTGCGATTTTCTAAAATATTTACAAATTAATTTGTTTATATTTTTTTTGAAAACATATAGAAGTACATTTACAAATTCTACTATATACTTGTACATTTTTAACTTAAAAAAAGTAAATTGTTTTTTCTTAATCTAGGTTTTACTGCCTTACCTGTACCGAGTCCAATTGTATACTAGCTGAACGTGATGTTTTTGCTTCGGATCACGAATATTAGCATCAATATCAAAATCGAAACTAATCCTATTAAATTGAAGGATATTTTAAAGGTTTGTTTAATCTAATGGGGGGATGTTAGTGAATATAAATGTGTCGTTAGAAGTGACAGATCAAATTATCTACGACAATATATGCTTTTGGTGAGGCTTTGAAATAAGCCTACAATTCGTCGAGAAATAACCATTTGTGTACATCTTTAGACCATTTAGAATACCGTAAGAACTGATAAGATTAACAATAATGACCCTTAAAAGAACAGATTGGCAAGAAGTAATGAGATTTCATAGTGGATAAGGGTTTGAGGATTCTAATAAGGAGACATTATCAGTTAATCAAGCACCAATTTTATCAGTTCTCAATAAAAAAAATGCATGCTGACGACGTAGTAATATTGAAGGGATCAAGGAAAATGTGCTTGGCAAAGGAATTATAGCCTTGACATCGTTATTACTATCTATAAATGACAATGTGACGGCAACGGTTGATGTAAAATGAACAAAGCATATTAGTGTGGTCAAATACAACAACTGGAATTAACCGAGATACACGAAAATAAAAATATTTAGGTTTTTACATGGTTTAGGGAGCCAACACAATTTTAAAAATTATCGTAGAAGAAAAATCAATCAATGTATAGTTAATAAACAACTTTAAGAGGGTAATAAACCAATTGAATTTCATAAGTAACCATAACTTTATAATTCTATCAAAACAGGTATTAGACCCTTTTGTTGAGGGCTCTTTATGGACAATGTTCAATCAACCTGTCCTGTGACTAAGCTAAAATAAACAGATTTTTTTCAACTACCACGTCTTAAAGTTGTGACTCGACTATACGTATGTGCATACAATTTTTCAGAATTGAAAGAAAAGGTACAAAGTAGTGGATAATTCTATGAGTGGAGCTGGAGATTAAAAGGACGAAATAAAAGGACTTGGGGTGCGGGATAAAGCCAATTTTGCGGATCAAAGGTACATTAAAGAGCTAATAACGTATTATTGATCAAGTTGAAGGGAGCCAGTATGCAATAAAAACTGCCGTTAACAAGTATCAGCAAGACTACAGCTTGATCGTTTTATGGACAAAAGGAGCTCCAGTGGCGTAATCACACGTTAACAGGCCCGTGTTCCTGTTTACAAGGCGGGCCCCAAATTTACATTTTTGCTTACGGATTGTCGATGCTCATACCTCTCTCACAAACATCCCCTGATAGTTTCGACCAACCGTTGGATGAAGTCCTGATAGTGGGAGCCAGAGCAAATCCTCCTGTCAACCTCCTCAAGGTGGGGACAATAGCACGGGTGCTGACAGGCACAGTCAGTAGAGGTCTGCTAGGTGGCCTCCACCAAAGCAAGGTGCCTGAAGTGGCTGTAGCCATCAGAGTTGAGCCGAAAAGGTGACGTAAAACTATCCCTTATCTTTGTAACTTTTTCGTGAATTCCGGGTCTGCGAAATACATGGAAGCCTGCTCAATATGCCACCAATTTAGGGAATTTCGGAGTAATTGAAGAGTCGCCGAAATAAAACAATCATTTATTATAGAATTCGTAAGGCGTTCAATTATATTACAGGTTATAAAAATACTACAAGTCTTATTACGAAAGGAAAACACGGTAAATTTGCAGAAAATTTTCAAAATTGGGCTCTTGAAAAAAAAGCAATTACAACAGTTTAGTAATAGCCTTTCTTCTTTATTAATTGAAAACTTTTTGCAAATATTTTATACAATTTATTTTACATTTAACATTAAATATTTCCAAACTAATCTGTCTATGATTACAATTGGAAAATACGTCGATATTTACAAACTGGACTGTAAAACTTGTTCAGGATTTGGTTCTATTAGCGGTGCTGTATCAGTACCTTTATTCACCAGCATTGGTGATTTCACATCAATCGTCCATGGTTCTAATAATTGTGCACCATTCTGTGATGGACTTGGACGATCGAATTTCACTGATTTCCTTGGTCCTTTATTGAAATTACTCGGCGACGCTTCATCATTCCCTAAAGACGAATGCGGTACTGTACCAGTTGGACTTTGGGTCGGTGTTGGTCGTGTCTCCTGGCAAGTAACAGCACGACGTGTACTCAAATAACTGGTCGCTGTCGGTTGTGAACTGTAGTGGATGTTTGGAATCTATCGTAAAATTATTGATTTATTATTAAAATTTACGAAATCTCTACAATATAAGGATAAAACATAGAAACAACATCAACAATCAATCGTATGGTACCCTGTTGTTTTGGTCGTCTAAAGCTCGTCCTCTACCAGCTTTCAGTTCTTGGTATTGGGATATCACACAAAGTAAGGCATAAGTCTGAAAATCAATACTATAAATTCAATTTTATTCAACAACTATCTGCTTACATTTAACGAAATTATAAATAGATCTACAGTTATTAAAATTGCTAACGTTGGGTTTAATTTGAGCTAAAAAAACAGATGGTACTAATTAGTAAACGGTTTTAAATCCTCGTTAAAATAAATTAAAAAAAACTTACAGCATGTTCAATAAAATTATAAATTATATAAACTATATCGTGACATGTGAATAGAATAATTGTAATTATCCAAGGTAGTAGAAGATATCTGCAATCCTATAATGCGATTGTTAATTAACGTTGATAAGATACTGTATGTACAATAATAATAATGATATTTACCCTATATAATCCATAAAGCAGTAAACAGGATGTTAAAATTCCACATGATGAGAACGATAATGTCAAGATTGTAAATGTTATTGATGCTGCAATAATAAATTAATTTAATTAGCAACACGTTTAATTAAGACATTTTGTTATGCATGTAATTGGTAATGTAGGTAACTGGTACTATCATTAATTAAAATCTCGACCTTATTTCTGATCAAACAATAAATTACAGAAATGATTCGAAACGAAAGAGATAATTAACGAAAATGTTGGTAGATTGGAGGGTTGTAATTTCCGGCAATAACTAAGATATTAAAAATGTTTCAATTTGAAATTGAGGTGGGATAATATATGAAAGGATGAGTCTTTTTAATTTTTGTTGGATTGCATAACTTTTCGATTTTAATTACTGTTTTGACTTTGATGGAAAAGTTGGAATTTGTATATGCTCGACATTAAAAAGCGAATTCCACAACAAATTGTCACTTTTGTACATTTTTAATTTATCCCATCCAGTCTCTGGAGATTGCGGCGAAAATGAATCGTATATTGGATAAGTTTCGAAATGATACAATTCCCTTCTGTCTCTCTTTTTTTCCGTCTATTATTCCAATTCGAAATGGCATGATATTCTGCCAAAGTAGTGGTGAATGTTCAAATTCTATTTCTCAATATTGTTCTACTACTAGAATGGAAAAACGATAGACTTACTGACAAGAATTATTTCTATAAATTATTATTGAGTGGAAGCTGAGATAGATCAAAGTTATTTATGTATTTTTGAAACTGATAAGCAGCAGCTATGGACAAAACTACACTGATTTAAGGAGGCAATTGAATTCACAATTGACGGATGACTATTATGGAAAAGTCGATTTTACAGCAGGTGAATCAGAATCAATTCTTCCGGATCATGTTCTATATTTCCCATCTTAAACTGATTCATGAGTCTAGACGACACGAGCGTTGAAATATCTATTGTTAGCAAAGAGAAAATAACATTTTATATAATAGTGAGCCATAAAATGTGTTGTAATAAAAATAGTAACACCCAGTTGAAGATTGTAGATAATTAAACGTTTTAATTAAATAATATAAAAAGTGTGTTTAATTACAGTTTGTTTAATGAAGACAGAGCATAAGAATATTGTGCATGCATCTCAGAAAGATTAGTACTACGATTTGTTTCCTTAAAGCCGTATAAAATATCAAAACTGAAAATTGATGAATTACACGATTTACCCGTCAATTTTTTCCTCGTGATTTTGTTTATCTACATTTCTTGCTAGAATAAACGGTTGAATGATTCGAACCCGTCAAACAAATTCGATTTTGATTGACGCTATTTTGCTTACTATTGGGATAAAACCAGCCTTTCTATAGCCTTGATAAATACGAAACCGGTGGCTTTTTCGTCAAAATTTAACTGAATTTCGCAGTACGTAAATCTAACAATTGAGGGTCTTGTAAGTTGATTGAAAAGGAGCTCGTTTTAATGTAAATATTTTGACTAAAGCTGTATTTTGAAACTATTCATGGAACTGACCTGATCTTTTAGCAAACAAGTTCCTTGAAGTTTATAAGGGCTTTTCGAATCACCCCACAATTCCACAAACTTGAAGAAACTTGGTTGTGTATAAATTAAGCTAGAATGTTGGGAAAATTATTACAAGATCTGCCAACTTTTGTGTGCACAAGTTTTCGAATAGAATTTCGTTTTTTTTTATCGACCGCGCCTTCAATTTAGAAGGAATTTTCATTTATCTACAAAACTGTTAATTTCAGGCTCGTGAGCATATGTAAAGATTAAATATTAATAACTTTGCTTCGGAGATTTTTAATTAATGTCCTTTTTATCGCAGGGGATGCTAACCGAAAAAAGTTACCTACTTTGAGAAATCCATTAATAAATTTATTTTAACTTTTCTAAAATTTTCAATTACATGAACTTTAAATAAGATTAAGATGAAATTTTAACGTCTCTCAGTTAATAATCCAGTTATCTAAAATTCTTAAAGTTTCGTTCCTTTGTGATTTTAATTGATTTTTTTTGGTGGTTATTTAACTGTAAGCCAAAGACTTGTAGGGGAAATTCGTAGTTTTTGTGGATTCTTAATTCGCTCAAACAATGAAAGATGAATTTAGTCATCTACTAGTTAACATCGCATATCTATTGTTTTCAGTGATATTCATCAGACGTGATTTCGTAAAGCGCTTTCTGTTATTCAGTTTAATAACTTTGAAATATTACATTTTAAAGTCAATAAACACAAAGAGTAATTCGGTTAGAATATACATTAAATATCATATATTGCAGAATAATATACGGGATCAGCATTACGCTTTGTGTGTAGCCAAAAGGGATTGTTAATGTACGATATTGTAAATGTTGCAAAATAGGCTCTCTAGCTACATTACACAATTCAGTTTACCTTAGAAAGCTTTCTGTGTTGCATTATTATATGGTCTTATAGTCTGTAATAGCTTCTGGCGGAAATTGGAAATTATTTCGAAATAAAATAGAACGAAGAGGAACTTACTTTGTGATGTTGTGTCGTGATCTAGAAAAGTCGACTTCCGTAATTCTGCTGTATCATTGGTGTTGAAATATTTGATTTCCTCATGGAGAACAGCGGAAGCATGAGCTGCAGTTATCGTATAATAAAACTGCAAAAAAAAACAACACGAAATAAGTGTTCACTACTATTATTATTGAAAATTTCAGGCAACGGATCATTTTACAAATTAAAATCTAAATAATTGAACCGAGAACCGAGGATTCGAGAAATATTTAGTTTTAACAAAACTCGACTACCATCATTAGGTACGTGCCGAAACTTTTAGATCGGTTCGCCGGGCTTGTAAGACTCGTCTGAAATAATTGTTTAGGACGAAATTAATACATAGAGAGGACTAAAGTCGAGTTTGAATAGTGTCTGGAAAATTTCCTTATTGATCCAGGTTACCGTTGAAATGTAATTATTCAACAAGAGCGGTAAGCAGACAAAAACTGAACCGGTGTAATTTTCAAATAAATAGCTACAAATATAGCAATGGAGACTTTTGGGAATAAAAGTTACAATTTCTATTGCAATTTTAATACAACATGTCCTAAAGCACACTCTTTTAGGGGTAGATAAGGAATGAATATCTAAGACGAAAAGTTCTGTACCATCTCACCCCTGACGCACAGGTAATTAGTAATTAAAGCACAGCAGTTAGAATTCCGGGGCGATAGTCGTACAATGCAAAGGAGCAAGTGATTGGCTACCTAATTTAATTAATTACTAATTACATGTGTGTCCGGTGAAAAAATCCATCTCTTATCTACCCTTAAAATTAAATTAAGTAGCCAGTTAGGTACTCCTTTGGACGGTTATCGCCCCAGTCTTCTAACTGTTCGGCTTTAATTACTAATTACCTGTGTGTTAGATGAAAAAGTGGTATCTTAGAATTTTATAGTCCATTTACCCCTAAAATTTGCAGTATACTCTGTATATTCCGTTCTGCTGACTATTCTGAATATGTTAACGATAGATTGAGTTATTGTCTTACCGTGTACATTTGAATTCGATTTTAATCTAGTGGAAGTGAAATAAATTTTACATATTGTCATTCATGAAATCTTTATCGTGACTCACTCAATGAGAAAATTTAATTTTCCCTATGTAGATATAACGGAAGTACATCCCGATATTTGGGCTTTTATAAATAATCATCGTGCAATAAAATTTTCAAGTCACATTCAAATAAAGTAAACCGATAATTTCCTAATTCCTAATTACAGATTAGGTACTCATTCTAGTTTGTTGAAGAATATTGTTGTTGTAACCAAGAATTTGTAAGAGTTCCCTCAATTATCTACTTTTTCCTTATGCTATTCCACAATAAGATGATCAATCATGGTAAAAACACTCCAAAGAAAAAATACAAAGCCAAAATACACACAGCATTTTCCAGTTGAAAAAACTTTGTATTTCTTTAACATTTTCCTTGATAGAATCATAAATAACTGAAGAGATAGTTTTTCAGTTGGACAGAGTAATAGTTGATGGTTTATTTTGTATACGAATACTCTTGAATGAAATTTGAAGTTTTCTAAATGAATTTGCCAACATCCATCTAGCTCTATCTTGAATAGGGGAGGTTGGTTGTACCAAATACATTAACGTACATTATCTCTGTGGTGAAATTCCCTAAAGGTCTATGCTATTCTCTATTTACTATACATATACATTATATAATGTTATATTGAATAAAACTAACCACAATATAACTGAAATCCTGAATCTAGTAACTAATTAACTAATTTATTTGATTTAATTCTCTTATTCAAGATAATAGTGTGGTTTACATTGTGTCTAACATCAAATCAGTAAACAAAAAGCAAATATAACTCTTTGTGAACTATCGACGAATTAAGCGAATAATAATTAAGATGCTTTTGTTCGGTTTTGGTGTTAAACGAAAATCTCTTCAATTTGATGTGATTTTACGACAGAAATTACACGGTTTTAAACAGCTTTTAACATTTTCCAAACTAGATCGCTGGAAATAAATGGATTTAAAGTCTCGTAGAAACTTCTTCATTAGTTAACAATGCTGTTGACAACGATCGATATTACGGCTATGTAATTTATTTCAACTCTTCTTTGGAATGAACAATCACTTGTGACACTTTATTAGGACTTTTACGGAGAATATTTCGGGAATATCGTCTTAATTGAATTAAAATATTTCGATCCAAAAAATAGATTGAACATTAAGTAAATATTTGATTAATTGATTTCGTAGATAAGGTCACTTTTACAATGAAAATATAATTATTTTAAGATGTGTTGACGATTTTTGTGAAAATTTGCATTTGATAAAAATATACCATGTTGCTGCTCTAAATATGCCCCATTCATATGAAAGTCCTATTAATTGGTGGGCAATTCGAAAAATATTTCAAGTATTTAGGGAAGGCTCCCTTGAGAACATTTTAGCAAAATTTGAACCTCGTAGTCGTGTTTTTCAAAAACGAGTTACACATGTTAAACGACTTACAATTAGAGTGACCCAAAGTTCCTTGCAAAACTGATTTTTTTTCCATTGTATTCTGGAATGGGAGAAAATGTTTCGCATTTTTTCTAGAATGCAATGGAGAAAACCAAAAAAATCAAAGCTGGGAGTTTCTTCGAGTCATTCTTATTCGTTTTGCGTGATTATCTCGTTTTTGAAGATCACAACATTATGAGAAACGAGCGTTTTTTCCCCCGACTTCCAAATGAGCTACAAGGTTGCTAAAATGATCTCCAAGGACCTTCCTATAAATCCTTGAAATATCTTTTGAATCGCTCACCAAATAAAGGGAATTCCATACGAATTGGGTACTTTTAGAGCAGCAACGTGGTAGAACATTGAAAGTACACTTTAGTATTTCATTGAAATAATGTATTTTTTTATCAGTATTTTAACCGATTGTGAGTCAGGGGGATTGTATTTCCATACAAGTACAAGTGATTTTAACGGAGCTGAAACTAATTATTTAAGACGTCTTCGATACAGATACAAAAAGGCTAACATCAGAGGCACAATTTTCGTGCTTCTAACGATACTGCTGCAATACGATATTTTTGCTTAAATTACCACGCCTTCTCATACCATCTTTCTTTCGTATCTTCTTATCGATCAAATTACAATACAAATAACATTGACGAGACGAACCAATAGCGTAGAAAGAGAGTGCCGATTTCTACAATTTTCCTCGAGAAACTTATCGATTTTAGTCTGATTTGACTTATCAACTACACATTGGAATAGTATTAGAACATTTCAGAATAATCGTTTAGATCTTCAATATTATTGAGAAAAGATATTGAAGTCTATATTATTGGTTTTTAAGCTGGAGAATATGTTTACACGTGGAGGACTTGTCGATTTCGTTTATTATTCGTCTTATATTAAAAAATATTCTCAAGCGTGTAAATATACAGGGTGTGTCTTAGTGACTGGCCGATTAAAAGTATAACAAGTTCTAACTAATGGATATTTCTGAAATTTGGTATATAATTGTTTTTATACCTGAACTACTTTTGGAAAATGTTTTCATTGTTCAAGCAACGCCCATTCTATGGGGTAGTGCACCCTATTCTCTTATTTTAAATAGAATGCTATATTTTTTTTATCATATTTCTAAATTTTTTGATAAAATCGAAAAGGACTTTGATTATACAACTTGTGGACTAGTCTAACGCTGAAAATTTTTCAGATATATCAACTTTAGGAGAATTTTAAATGTTACAATGTTTGATTAAAAGATTCACGATATAGAAACTATTGCAGTTGAAAGGTTAAAATTTGGATTTCTAATAGCGCAAGCAATGTACTTTTCATCAAACCTGACCTAGAATAATGTTTTTTTCAAGCAATTTTCAACGTATAATATTTTGCTTATTTTAAATAGAACACCAGATTTTTATTTATATGGTTATATAGAGAAAAAATTTTAAAATTCGAAAAATATTTCAAGGATTTGTAGGGTGCTAACTGGAGATCATTTTAGCAGAATTATAACCTCGTAGTTCATTTGGAAGTTGGTCAAAAAACGCTCGTTTTGAACAGGGCTGCGATTTTCAAAAACGAACTAAGCACGTAAATCGACCAAGAATGACTCGAAGACCCTTCCAACATTGATTTTTTTTGTTTTTCTCCATGGCATTCTAGAAAAAATGCGAGCCATTCCCACCTGTTATAGAATATAATGGAACGAGAAACGAGCGTTTTTCGACCAACTTTCAAATGAGCTACGAGGCTTTAATTTTGCTAAAACGTTCTCTAGGTACCCTCCTATAAATACTTGAAATATAGGAAGTTTTCCTTTTAGGTGACTCACCCGGTACACCAAATTTCAGAAACATTCATCAATTACAAATACATACTTCTTATACTTTTAATGTCCTGTCACTAAGACACACCCTGTATACATATAGAACGTATTATAACGTATGGTGTCGGTCGATTGGAAATGGGAAACGAATAAATTGGAAGGGAAAAATCCTAATGTAAGGCACGAATAATTGCCTCCCACACCAGACAATTTTACCGGATACTATAACAGTAAATCAGAAGTTTTGTGTCAATCATCCTACGTCTTTTAGGGAGTTTTATATACATGGCTAGAATGCTGCCCAACAGGGACCATGTAGCCCAACATGTAGAATCAACAGTTAACAAAAGTAAAACGGTTTGACTTATTTAGATTTATTCTATTTTTACTTATAGACATGGTAATTAAATAGAAAAAGATGGAAAGTAATTTATTTCAACTAGGCTTTAGCTAAATCGAACGATTCTGTTTTTCAACATTTCTAAAAATATTTTATATTCTTGTATCTATCGATTGCTTTGTAAATAAATCAAAATGCGTGTATTGCTGATTTTACTTGTTCAAATTCGACATTTTGCCCTGCCTATAAAGTTTACGAATTTTATTACGTTTTGGTGATTTAACGCATGTTTACACAGTTCTGACTCCTTTAAAAAAGGACTCGATGATGTGTACGGTAGATGCTCGTATGAAATTGCCGCATTTGAGCAAGTATTTGCTTATTATCGATTTTCAAGTCAAGATGGAGTGTTGACAGCAATTGAAAATATTCAATCTTTATGAAATCGCTAAAAATCCGTTTGTACTTGTACGTTTACTGTTATTGTTATTATTCTTTGTCTACCAGTTTAAAATAGTCAGTGAATCGTTTAAATAGTTACAGTTAGCAATTTACCAAATTACTTAATTCTGTTGTTGATCGTTTCCTCTCAATTTCAGATTTTATTTGACTATATACAACAATTATAAGCGTATTGAAATTTCGGTTGAAATTTGGTGGATGCGCCGGGCGACAAGTTAATTTACCAACTAGAAACTTTCAAGTCCCTTTAACGATCGTACAGTTAACTATTTTAACAACTGTCACCAACAATCTACATTTGACACGTTTATTTCTATTCAAAACTAATAGTTTATATATTCAAGTCAACAGTTTCGTTGGCCTAATTGTGTAGTTCTAGACAATACGTTAGCTCACCATAGGTTTTGTTATTTTGTTCAAAAATAAGAAAACGATGAGTTAATTGTCGTATGCAAATATTGACCGCATAGAAAAGTTTCACCAAATGATCAGCGGTTTATAAAAGAGGAAGAAAACGAACCGGAAACTAGGGTAGTTATTATCGCTTTTATAACAAGAAACTTTGAAATTATCGTAGTGAGATTTTTATCGGAATCAATACAGCTGAATAATTCAACTGTGTAGTAAAAGTTATTGTGGTGTTTCTAGTAGTACATTTCGAAAACTGTTGGAAATTTAAATAGAAAAAATTGTTTACTTTTGTAATATTGTTTATCATAGTTTTTCTCAAACCATCTTGAACGATAATAGGCTTAAACAGTTTGCTATTTTTATTACTTGTTTGTTTTAAAGAACATTGACCACAGCTACCCTGTTCACATCAACATCCACCAAATTAATTTATTGGCATAAAAGTTAACTTTTCAGACACCACCATAATAAGAAGGGTTAATGTACGTCCAGTGAATACTAAACGATCTTTGACAAAGACATCACAAGTGCCGATTCTGCGATTCTATCACCCTATCGTTTTCTCGTCAATACAATTCAATTTTATTCATTGCAGAAAAATAAAAATAAAATACGATTGAATTAACGATTCTTTCATGCCATATTTTATTACTTGTTTATGAAGTTGATAGGGTTTTCATGCAACAACATGAAACAATCTTGTTATTGATTGGGTAAATATAGTGTTATTACCCCTATCTACTAATTGAATATTAGAATAGACTGTCTCGACTGTTTTAATGTTAATTTCTTTAGCCTAAATTGTGTTGTTTTATAAGAACTTAGGCTTGTTTTTACCTCGTAAAATTTGTTTCAAACGTTCCCTGTCTAATATTATAAATTATTTCGTAGTTAATTTATACTAACGATACTTGTTAGATTGAGAATGGAATATTCATTAATTAATTTCAAATCTTTTCACCCCTTCAAATACCATTTTTCTGGGTTATTGCGTTATTATTTAAATTAATGGAAAGACCTTTCAACTAACGTTGTAATAAATTGAGTGAGGAGCTTACTTGGGTAAAACGTTAGCAAAAGTAGAAATATAGCAAATTCTCTCTTTAACGGAGAACTATCAACCGATAAAAATGATCGATTGTGAATGCTTAATGAGAATTGTAATTATATTCATCGAGTCTTTCGTTATCGTTAAACTAGCAACACTTTCCGTTTCAATTTTGGTTGCGATTCATTTCTTCCGAAATTCGTGACGATGTCCCAGATTCGTTTGCTAAAAACGAGTGTTTACGGGAAATTGAATCTTTCTACTTGAGTGTCTATGTCCATATCCATCCAGAATCTAACAATGTGAAAACATGTGTACTAAAAAAACGATGTGCTGTATACTGGATAGATTTTTCTTGTTATTAAATTCTGAGAGGACTGACAATATTGGTAATTATTGGTTGGTGACTGGTCGGCATTAAGGTTTATTGAAAACGTGCATGTTGTAAACTTTAGGATTTTCTATAAATAGACGATCGATGCACCATTATCTAGCATTTCTTCCACAACACCCACAATTATTTCAACCAAAAATAACAATTTTAAGTATTGATAAAGTATATACATCAAGTATTGATCAGAATTGTAAGGGATTTGTAATTAATGTAAACTTGAAACAAGATATAATCGTTCTAATCAATGCAGTTGAACCCCAATCAAAGGCCAGTAATTTCGTTCGGTTATTATTACTGTTATAGTATCATTTAAATAGATGGATTATGGACTATCTATCTTCATTGGTTGTATGTACAAGTCAACCGACTCTAATATTAAACGGTAGATTAATGTGCGAACATTTATTCATGTATGTGATTTATGTTTAATGAAACGTATTCCCTTGTGTATATGTTAGGTTTAAGTGTCCTTTATAAAAGGTTCAATCCACAAGTAAACCCCTGAAACAATTAGTTTTGGTCAGTTGATAATCTGACTGTGTATGTTAGTAGAGGTCGGTCACTAAAACAGTCAATAATTTTACCGTATTTGGACATGTAAAGGTCGTTATTTGGAAGATTTCTAGGGAAATAACCGACTGTTTTCCATACGGTTGATTATGTTGAAAATGTGCAACAAAATTTAATATTTTTGCACCGCTCTACATTGTTAAACTTATTTTATTGAAATATTCAAGTGTGTTGTTGTCGTTTCATCAATCACTGTTGTTCTTTTTTCGTGTGTAAAAATGGTATTTTTGTTAAATAATGAAACTTTTCCCGTTCGATGGTTAACGTAATTGAACATGACATTGTTCCGTTATCGGACAGTAATTGACGTTTTCCATTTATCAGTGTTGACAACACTCTGAAGAGTCCATCGAAGTTAATGTATAATAAACAACATAAGCACATTACTGGCTAAATTAAAATAGACAGAATTTTGGAGTTTTGCCATTGTATAATGTAGACTTTGTATTTATAGAAAATGTATATAAATCATAATTTTACGGTGAAATCTTTCAATTCGATCATTACACGGTAGAGCTGATGAGAAATGACTAAAGGTGTTGTTTGGCAACAATCGGACGATTTATTTAAACAAACCAAATCAATAATTAGAATTTTGCAAGCGATCTTTCGATTCCTCAACAAAATGGAAATTCAGTACACGACAAAAGCGTAACAAATACAAAAATAAATATATTCAAAAATGAGCATTACAACCAATATTGCTGCCGGAGTGGGTTAAAATACGAATCTAAAATTCGCAATTAAATATTGTTTTTTAAATTAACTTTTTCTTCATTAAGGAAAAAAATGACTGTTTTTGACACGTCTGTAAGAAAATTTCAAATTTCTAATTAATCTCAATCTTTGAAGATTTCTTTTATACATATACAGGGTGCCGGCTTAAAATTTGGTCGATTCTTATCAAACTCCTATTACTTGATTAGTGGTCCCTGGAGATTATTTGAGTAAAATCAGAACCTTGTAGCTCATTTGGAAGTCAGTTTAAATGTTAAAAATGCTCGTTTCTGATGATATCACAATTTTCAAAAATTTGATACATACGTAAAATGACTAGGAGTGTATCGAGGATCCTCTCAACATTGATTTTTCCTTGTTTTTGTCTACTGTATTCTGGAACAGGCGGAAATTTTAATCGTTTGACGTACTTAAGGGGACTTCGGAACTATATGTCGATTTGGCGTGCGAAAATAGTCGATATTCAAAATACCGATTAGTCGCTGTTTTTTTAAGATCATGTCAAAAATTGGTGTGCGTTGGATAGAGCATTTCAAACTGCATGCTCTCAAGCTTCCTATTTTGGAAAAATGTGATAAAATTTTGAATAGCAGAGAAAACTCCTTGACCCTGTTTTTTTCGTACATTTTCGTTGGTATTTGGCTAAAACCTATCGATTTTCAATATTTATCAAGTGATTTAGATAGAAAATTGAAAGAGCCTTCCAAATATTTAAGAATTTTTCCGATATGTTTGTTAGTTTTTCGATAACTTAAGAAAATTTAAAAAACTTGAATTTTAAATTCGCAACTCTGTCCAAAATGCGCGTATTTTGATAAACAACCAAATGAGCTATGGGGTTCCTATTCTGATAAAACGTTCTCCAGGCGGTAGTCTACGAATCCTTGAAATATTATTCGCTCGTCAACTAAAAGGAGTTTCGTAGGAATCGACCACATTTAGAACCAACACCCGACACATACAGCTGGAAATGCCATTTATAAACATAGCAAGACTTCACTGTCATGTCGTTCAGATGAGCATATTAGACACGTGACGTTGAGACAGTTATGTCAAATTAAATAAGCTTTCCTTGTATGTTTTCACATCTAAAAATAGCAAGACGATTGAACGTTTTGTTTAACAAGCGAAACCACATTCGCTTTTGTTAAGAAATTTAATTGAAAATGAGATTATTTGAAATTCGTTGATCTTTATGTATTTTGAAACCTTTTAATAACCACCTTGATTGTCTTACAAACAACAATTATAGTTTATCATCTACGAAATTATCGAATTGGATAAATGCAAATAGACTCTAAATTACAACAAAATCGATTGCAATCTAAAACTAATTTCAGTCCAATAAATGTAAAAGAGAGAAAATATTGGCAGAAATATTAATAGAGTAGACGAATGGGATTATTATTGTTGATTTTTTATATTTAAATTAAAATTTGGTGAAAGATAAATGGTAATTTAGTATTTTCACGTAGGCAGTGAGTTGAGCTTTGTCGTTTGACTGAAACGTGGATAGCAGAATTTAATTTAAAAATCCTTAAGATAATCTAAACAAAAACAAACAGATCTTGAGTTTTTGGGCAAATATCGAAATAAATAATTGTTCCTTGCGAAAATAAATGCACCTTGAAGGTTTTGAGAGTTATCCTCACCCGGCGCATCCGCCAATTTTAATCGCTGTTACGAATTTAATTTTGATTCTTGTCATGAATTTAATCCCTTGTCTTCATAATAATAATAAAAAATGAAACATTTATAAGCGTTATAAAGATGGACCTTGTCAACATTTTCGCTGACATTATTGGAGCTTAAGCCGTATATTAACATGCCCAAAGTGTGCTTAATAATAAACGATAGTATAATACGAAGCTCATTCGATTCATCAGTATCATTAAAAACATGTTTTGCTCGTAAATTGTAGCTTGATTATTGCAGCAATAACTAAACTCATTTGGATATTTTGTGGAGAGCTAGCGAGATAGGCATAACATTCAGGTATCTAATAAAATATTTGTTTTTTATTATTATGTTTTTAAAAAATTGTACGACTACATGAGACAGGTGTTGTAGTAAACGGATTCACTAATTGTCTTGAGGCAATTTTATTATCTTCATCAAAACTGATGAAATACAAAATTCAACTTTTATAAATAAATGGTAAAAGACTTAATGCTCCTTAAGATATACTTAAGAGTTAATTATTGTGTAAACTACATTGATTTTAATTTAGAAACGGTCGTTTTAGAAATTACAAGAACAATAGAAGAACGTCTATTCCTGAACAATGAGTCGTTTTTCAGGAAAAAGCGTCTTCAAGAAGCCGCTGTAAAGAAAGGGTTTATTAGTTGTGAGGCAAACACAATAGACTTTAGTCAGTTTTCAAAGCGCTTCTTGTTACTTCATGATTTTCAAAGCAATCGAAAATATTTTGGTGATACTTGACACTTGAACAAAATTCTACCTGAAAACAAGGGGAGTCTCTTTTGTTAGTTCAAAGATGAATAGTCTAATTTGATGTTTTTCAAGCTAACAAGTGTATTGTGTAGAATTAATATTTTACAATTTAAATTTATTTAATTGCAAACGGACAATGCTTCCGACAAGGTTAAATAAATAGAAGAGAACAAAATATAAATCTAGCATTGTTCTACATTAATTAAACAATATGAATAACTAATAATTCCTGGCAATTTATTCATTATTGTTGAATGAGCTCTATTGTGTTGAATCTTACTAATCAAATATTCCATTAAAATTGTTTGAAATACAATTAAAAAAAAACAGGGATTGATTGTTAAATTGATAAAGAAAGCACGATCGAATTGTTTGATTTGTATTAATAATTAAGTTGCTTATTT
The DNA here is from genome assembly GCA_037464815.1 of Mylabris variabilis. Taxonomy (NCBI): domain Eukaryota; kingdom Metazoa; phylum Arthropoda; class Insecta; order Coleoptera; family Meloidae; genus Mylabris; species Mylabris variabilis. The sequence goes on along the minus strand of JAZBGW010000657.1, from coordinate 3,425 downwards.
AAAGACTTAATCCCTGATAAGATATATTATTAGTATCTACCTATAATGTGTTCTCATTGTCCATTTGTTCCATTATTGGAGCCGATAGAGATGGAGCTTTTATCATTGATCGACACTAAAAGCGACTATAAATTTTAGAGTAATTTAAAATTGAAAAATTGTACCTACCCTACGCTATCTTTTAGAATTAAATTACAATTTTATTTCATCTACCAACATTGTAAACGATTCCATTTACACTAAAGAGTGTTTTTGTTGTACAGAAAAAAACCTAATTTTCTCCAAAATTCCACACAAATGTTGTTATTAGTATCCAAGAGGCGAATTTTAATGAGACATATTGAATTTTTTCCGTTCCGATCCCTATTAATGAACAATAATAATAATAATAATAATAACGATGAAATTGGAATGAAACCGTGACGCAAAATTAAATGAAAACTCCTTTGTCTCGTGAATACTTACGTGAATTTCGAACCTTTTTCAAATTCAATTTAATCAAATCCGTTTTGTGACAAAAAGGCAACTTATTAAACAATATAACTTTTTAAATTATTTTTTAATAACGTCATCACCTTTTGGCAATATTCAATGAAACGTTTGATATAATTTCGATCGTGGTCTTGTTGACTTGTGTCTCTTTGGAGGAATATTAATGAACCACCACCACCCATCACTGTAAACTTGACACTTAAATTATTGATGACCTGATTCTGATTTCCAACACAATATATTATTTATATATTTAGAAATAAATAGAGTGGCTTTATTTTCGATTTGAATGATTTGAAATTTTGTAAATGTTCGTATACGGTAATCGAAAAAGTTTAATGAAATAATGTGGCATTGTGAGATTTTATGTGGGATTTTTAACAACTTGGAATTGGTTCCAATTTTCGATCGAGAACAAGTTGTATTTTCCAACAAAACCAACTTGTGTCGAGTATACGTGCAATTTTAACGGACAATTCGGATTTTATTTTAAAATATTTCAACCATGTTTGATAATTAAAAACGACAGAAAGCTGGTAGCTGGCCAGTTTTTCTTTTGACTGTAATTTCACTCAACGTTCCTGCAAATTTGCTGAATAGCCGCCGTAATTGTTCTATGTCACCAAATATTTCTATTTTGTTTTTATTTCTGCTTCATGCACACATAAAATTCGATTATTCTACAGCAATTAAATAATTTAGAGACATATGAGTGAAGGAGACAGCCTGGCATTTGCAGGAACATTGCCTACAAATCGATTCGCTCCCGATTATGGAAATTTTATAAAATTGAAACGATTCAATCTACAAATCGGAAAAAAATCGTGTTTATCTATCTAGCTGTTATTCCGATCTAGTTTCAATACTATCGATATCGTTAAATTTATCCATTGTTGAATAAACGTTTCGTTTGTCTTCTATTTGAAACGATAAACTAGACACGTTCTATAATTAAGCTTGTTTCCGATAAATGAATTCGAAAGAAACTCTATTAAACGTGATTGAAATAGTTTATGTAGTTATTAATATTACTGTTGGCTCTATTGAAATGAATAAATTATAATTATTTCGAGCGGTGTAATAACACAAAAATTCCAGCTTTATTTCTGTTAACTCCATTTTTTGATGTAATGAAATGTTTTTTCTCTCTATTACAAACTTTAAATTGATAATTAAAAATGATTATTAATTTGGATACAATTTTTATGATGATTCAATAATTTTACGATTAATAAGATGAAAGTACGACAGGCTATAAATTTAGTCTTATCTCGAGAAAACCAGAAGCTTATTATCATACGTTATATATTTAGTAAATATACAACTCAAATATTAACTATTAATGTAATAAATTTTCGATTCTGATGCTTAAATTATACGTTTCCTTTTTATGTCCTTTATACACTCATTTATGGCTAATAAGCACACTTAGGTCCGGTTTTAGCACGATCGATTTAAAACCCAAACGTCTAAAGGTCGATTTAAGCCAAAGTCTCGCTAAGCAAACGAAGAAAGATCACATTAGTCTTAATCATTGATTCTTACATGGTTTTTATTACATGGAGGATATTGTGTGAAAAACGAAAATATTCAGTAACAAGAAGCCATCGAAATTAGTGAGGTAATTCAAAATGCCTTTAGGTTTAGAATTACAAAATTACTAACTTGATATTACCGTATTATCGAGGTAAAATAAGCTTAACAGCCTTCTTGTTACAGTTCTCTTTAATATAACGAATCCCATTTGACAGTACGTGTTACCTCTGCGTTATGCGATAACGCTTTCAGGGAATATACGCCAATTATATACGCACTCCCAGGGGCTACGTGAAGTGTAAAAGGTTTTGATGAATGTCTCTGATAGATGATATATTTATACGTTTCATTCATTGTCGGTCGTGGACGTTTCTCACTTTATAAACAATGGCTTTTCAGTTGCAGGTCTCACCAAAGACTGAGAATTTTCATACAAAAATTGGCTCATATTCAGCTTGAAAGTCCACTTAAATTAACTTTAAAAATTAGTTTAAAACTAGCAAATTCTACAACAGTTGACAAATATATTCACATTATATGGCAAAATAACAACTTTTGTTGTGAGTTTTGTCGTTTTGAAATATTTTATATTCAACTGAAATTCTAAAAAAAGTAATAATTACGGAGAACTTGCAAAATACAGGCTGATTCAAGAGGATGGGCCATTAAAAGTATAAAAAGTTCTAATTGATAAAAGCTAATGAAATTTGGTTTATGGAATTATTTTCTTTGTTTTAGCTCCCACTCTTATATGGGGTAGTGCACTCTACTCTCTTATTTTAAATAGAATGCTATATTTTTTATTGCATTTTTGAAGTCTTTGATAAAATCGAAGGGGACTTTGATAACATGATGTACGGTTTAGCGCTGAAAGTTTTTCAGATATTTCAGCTTTTAGTACAATTTTAAAATTTGCAATGTTTGATTGAAAAATTCATATTTTTGGTATCATGGCATTTGAAATGCTGAAACGTAGAAATTAAATAGTCCAAATAATGTACTTTCTATCAGTGTAGACAAAATTTAATTATCTTTCAGTATTTAGCTGTAATTAGTTTTTCCTTCAGGCCATTTCTTGCTTATTTTAAATGGAACACCACATTTTTCTTTATATATTTAGATAGAGAAAATAACAAAATATTACAAATGATGTTAATAGTCAATATTTTGCATGTTTCTTTCTACAACTTTTAGCCATTCTACATGCACAAAAAGCAAATGCAATAAATATTGATTTAATTAATTATCAATTGCATTTTTCTTCATTGAAATCGTTTAAAATTAATTAATTGTCTTCACGTTAATTGTGACAATTTAATTGAAAGTTGTTTTCCTAAGCCTTCTATGTTTTACATTTTCTTTTAGAGGAGAAAATTAGATGAAATTGAAAATTTTGA
>JAZBGW010000656.1:0-22381 GCA_037464815.1 Mylabris variabilis | reverse complement strand
CGCGTTTGCGAAACGTAATACTAACGTATGAAGTACAATCTTAAATTATCATCCAATTTTATATTTAATCAAAGAAATTGATTAACATGTGGAATTAAAACGTTCCTCACTCGTAATGCAATGTCTTGTTTCACAGCAATCGCAATTATTAGGGATCTTTAATCTTATTTCTGCGATGTTGGTGTTACTGTAAGCAATTTGCAAAGTAACATAACCTATAAATGTGAGAACTGTGAATATTTTACTGAAATAATCTTTTATAATTTATAAACTATTACTATTTGGTATTGTTCAATAATAATAAATTTAAATAAATTCTTAATTATTGATAATAGTGTAAATTTTAAGCAAAATATAATCTCACTTTTTAAATAATATTCATTGACGTTTCAGTTGACGAAACAACAATAATTTCTTATTAATAATTCAAACGATTATTAATTAATAATGGCTACTGATGAATTAAGTGAGTTTTTTTTTGATAATTCATCACAATTGTATAAAATTGCTCGTTTTCAGTTCTTTTGGAGCGTGTTTTTCTTCGTTTAGGTTCAGCTGAAAGTGATGAACAATTACAGAATGTTTTAGGAAAATTCCTAGCACCTGTTTTATTAAAATTAGCATCACCTGAAGAACAAGTCCGTAAAAAAGTAACCAATGTCTTTATATTTAAAACTAAATGGAATTAATAAAAATGAAAATTTTTAAGGTGATGGAATTGTTGATTCATATCAATAAACGGATAAAATCACGACCACAAGTCCAGTTACCAGTCGATGCTCTATTAGCACAGTATCAAGATCCTTCAGCTTCATCTTTTGTTACTGTAAAAATTTAAAATAATTCCAAAAGATTGATTTTACCTTACATTAAATTTTAGAATTTTACAATAATTTACATCAAGTCAGGTTTCCCACGTCTTTCTATCGAGAAACAAACCGAATTAGTACCGATAATATTGAATGCTTTGGAGAATAAACCTGAGACACATTTGAATAGTTTATTATTGATAATAGTACCGTTATTAGGTAAAGTGCAAGTACCTGCAGATCCGGAACAAGTCAGTTCGTTATTTGGATTGAAAGAAAAGCCACAAATCTCCAAGTATTTATTGGATTTACTATTAGATATTCTTCTGTTACCTTACGGGTATATGCTTTAATTAATCTCTAGTTGAATTGATACATTTTATAATTCTAGATCGTTATCACCGGTGAATAATGATCAACAAAACAGTGTTACAATGCCTGTACCGCCGGGTATGAGCGAGAATAGTTTTAAACGAATCACCCTCAACAATCCGATGAAACCGGAAGAATTAGAAGAGGTTCTTTGAGATAACTTGGAATCTTTTCAATAAATAATTTTCAATTTCCAGATAAAATTAGGTGTTGTTAAATTCTTATCACACGAAATCTTTCCAATTGAACGATTTTTGATTCATTTAATTGTTGCCGCAGCCGATACTCGATTCAGTGTTGCTAATTTAGCTGATACTGAATTGAAGAAAATTGTTGGGTAAGTTTTATAATTATGAAAAAGAAATGTAATAAAACCATCGAAATCAGTTCTGTAGATTGGAGTTCGGTGAGTGTGGCGAATGTACTTTTCCAAACATTTCTGGGTAGTCAAGCGAAGAATTTGAAGAATGAAGATAAGAAATCACCAGTCTGTACACGAATACGTTTAAAATTATTGAATTATTTGTGTAAAGTAACTGGTAAAGGATTATTATTTCCAGCTTCAATGCAGGTGATTTTCGATTCGTTGTATGGTAACAATACGAATACGAGATTGAAGAATTTAGCGTTGAATTTCACCGGAAATGTCATACGATAGTACCTTTTTTAAAAATTTAATTTATAGACGTTTAAACTTGATACTTTTCATTGTAGTGCTGATGATACAGCTCTAGATAAATTCGCACCAATTTTATTGTCCGGTTTAAAGAAATTGATTGAAACTGGTGAAGATACACATCAGGGACAAGCGTATCTTTTGATCGGCTTATTTGCACAACGTTTCTGGAAAATCGTATATCATGATGTGCAATTATTGGAGACGTTTTTTAAGAATTTAGAAATCAGTAATATGGATTTAAAATTACAAATACGTGAAGGTTTATTGAATTTATTACCAGCGTATCGTTACGATTTAGATCCGGAGAATATCGACAAGGATGGACGTTTGAATATTTTATTTGCATTGTGTAAATATCGAATTAATTCACAAGAGGCGATTGTACGTTTTGTTGTTGTACGGACATTAGCGACGATTTTTCCGCCGAAACATGTACCATCTAAATATTTGATACTTACACGTATCGGTGATAAGTAATTGATCATTCTTTCACTATAAATAAAAGTATTCAATTGTGGTTTAATTACAGTAAAGATGAAGTGTCTGTAGAGGCGATAAAATCCTTGTATGGTGCTGTAAAGAAATCCGAATCAACACAGAAGATATTTCCAGAATTTCCAGAAATCATCCGTTATATCCACAATGAAGCCGAGATTTTAATCAAAGATTCCAACAAAAATTTTACAATCGGTATACATGTTCTACCATTCAATCTAAAAACATTTCAAGAGATTTTATTCTATTTACGATTATGTCTTTTACAAAATCTTGAAACAACAATCCCTAAAGATACAATAATGGTACATCCATGTGAATCTACGCCGATAATTGCGAATTATTTAAAAAAATTGTACTCGCAATTCGAGGATCAAGAACAACACCCATTAGTTTTATACACACGTTTAATCCACCAATTGCTAACTGCAAATTCGGGTAAATTTGCACAAATAATTGTGTTTTTTTGTCGGTGAATTATAATAAAATTTTAGGGGTAGAATCGTTAAATTATATGGTGGAGATGATTGGTTGTTTACCGGAAATTTACAAATTCATCCCTAATCAGTTACAATTGATAAGAGAACAATTGAATTCGACTCGTGAAGATATCCGTGAACAAGCTTCAATTCTATATGCTCTTTTATTACAAAATGTCGACATAAACGATTACGAATCGGCTATCAAAGCTTTGATTACTATAACTGAAGAGAAGAAACCGTTAGAGGCTCAACATGGTGCAATTTTAGCGATTGGTACCTGTTTGGAGGCGAAATTGATAGCAAATCCGCCAAAATTCTTGTTGAAAAATTGGGATCTTTTAAAGACTTCGATTAATGTTTTATGTGAGCTATTTCAATTATAATAATACGATTATAATTATTTTCTTGTTCTGGTTTATTGTAGCGAAAATGTTGAAACATTCGAATCAATTGTTGATTAGTGGTGCTTGTTATAGTTTAGGTTTAATTGGACGTTGTTGTCCATTACCGTTAAGTGATGGTGAAGACAAGAATGGTAGTCCGAATATAAAACGTATTGCTAGTGATAATATAACAAAAATCGATTTATTCAATGATTTAAAAAATATTATGAATAATACGAAATTGTCGATACGTATTAGGGAACGTGCTGTGAAATGTTTAGGTCTTCTTTGTGTCGGTGAAAAATTCCCATACACCAAAGAAATAATTCAAGCTTTTCTTAATACAGCAAAAGATGTAATTTGATTTCTTCATCGAATTAATTATTTCAATTAATTTTGTTAATTTTCTCAGACTAAAGATGTAGAGATGCACTTTACAATCGGTGAGTCTTTAGTGATGTGCTGTCAAAGCATTTGGAGTCCTGAAGCGCGTAATTATTGGACAACTTTACCACAAGACTATCAACCATCGACTAATGAAACTCAATGTGATGATAATTTGAATTGGTTATTAGATGAATTGTTGAAATTATCAAGTCAAACACATCCAAATTCGAAACAAGCTTCAAGTATTTGGTTGTTGGCTATTTTAAATTCTTGTGGTGATAAAGAGGCGATTAAAGAACGTTTACAAACAATCCAAAATGCTTTTATGGATCTTCTATGTGAAAATAACGGTATCTTGTTGTAATATCAATCGATTTGTGATTAATTCGAGAATTTTTTAGATGTAGTCCAAGATGTTGCATCAAAAGGCTTATGTATCATCTACGATATCTCAAAATCACCTGAATTATTATCAGCTTTGGTTAAACAATTAACAACCGGTACAAGGCAGGTGATGAAAGTGAGCGATGATACAAAATTATTCGAAGAAGGACAATTAGGACAAGCACCAACCGGGTACTTTATTTTACTCAAATTCATCCCAATAAAATTAATTAATTTATTGTTTTTAGTGGAAATTTATCAACATACAAAGAATTATGTTCATTAGCTTCTGATTTAAATAAGCCAGATTTGATTTATCAATTCTTAAATTTAGCAAAACACAATACGATTTGGAATTCAAAGAAGGGGGCGGCGTTCGGTTTCAGTTCAATCGCTGAGAAATGCGGTGAAGACTTAAAAGTCCATCTACCGTTAATTATACCGAAATTGTACCGGTATCAATTCGATCCAACGCCGAATATTCAAGCTTCGATGCATAATATTTGGCGTGTTCTAGTCACCGAACCACAAAAAACTGTAACTTAAATATGTTACAAAGTTAGTTCTTTTTTTTAAATTTTATTACGTTTTATTTACAGTTGGATGAGTATTTTGATGAAATCTTCAATGATTTATTGGCGAATTTAAATTCGAATCAATATAGAGTTCGTCAATCGTGTTGTTTAGCATTACAAGATTTCCTCAAAGGTTCCGGCAATCGTACAATTTATGATTGTGTTGAGAAGATGGATGAGTTGTGGATGAAATTGTTTCGTGTTATGGATGATCATCATGAAGCCACACGGGCGACAGCTGTTAGAACAGCAACAGTTCTAACTAAAGTAATTTTGATTTGAAAAAATATTTCGATGTTATTATTGTAAAATTTACAGTTGTGTATCCGTGCTTGTGATCAAGATCAAGGCAAAAACGCTATGAAAATGGTTGAAGCTCTTTTACCACCATTTCTAAATCACGGTATCACCAGTACCGTTGTTGAAGTTCGTGTAATTAGTCTACAAACCGTATCGGAATTAGTTGGAACAGCTGGTAAACAATTAAAACCGTTTATACCGAAATTAATACCGGCATTATTAATGTCTCAAATACCCTTAACTGAGATTCTTTCAAAAGTATTAGTGGATTATTTTTTTTATAATTGTTGCTTAAAACAATTTTATTTTGTAGTGTATTCAATATACGGATTGTTCGATTTTGGAAATGTCGAAAATTTATGATTTGTTAAAAGGTTCAAACGGTCCCGGCCCACGTATAGCTACATCTAATTTTTTGAATTTATTAACAATCCAAATGGGCAATAATCTAGAACCATACGTTGGCAAATTATTATCAATTCTAATGAATGGTTTAACTGATCGTAACAGTAATGTACGGAAACATTTCAGTAGTACAATTGGACATTTAGTCGTACAAGCCAAGGATTCAAGTTTGGAAAAACTATTTGTCAAACTTCAGCAATTATACTTTGAACGGGAAGGTATGTTGGTTTAATTTTTTACTTGGAAAAATTATAATAAAAATAATTGTTGATAGATGATACAGTAAGATCTGCATGCGCCCTAACGATACAATCAATCGGTACACACAATCAAGAAATTTTAAAGAAATACTCCAAAGATATATTGCCGTTAGTATTTTTTGCAATGCATTCAGAGAAAACACCAGAAACTGAAAATACATTGAATATATGGTGTGAAATATGGTCAGAACATAGTCCTGGTACTGAATTTGGTATACGACAGAATTTAGATGAGATTATTAAAATCTTACAAATGACATTAGAATCACCATCATGGACAATGAAAGCACAAGGTGCTAGTTGTGTTACAACAATTGCCAACAAATTGGGCAATACAATCGAGATAACACACCGAAATCTTATCATTAATATATTAATTAACGGTTTATCGGGACGTATATGGACTGGTAAAGAGAAATTATCGAAAGCACTTGCTAGTATTTGTATGAATTGCAAGTAGGTTTTAACTTAATTTTTGTTTTTTAGCGAATTAATTGAGGGTGTTTTAGGGAAACTCTAAAAGACGATAAAGAGATTGATTTGAATTCGTTAATTGATGCAATGTTAAAAGAGTGTAAAAAGAGCGATCTACGTTATAAAGCGGATTCTTTACAATCATTCGGTGAGATTTTATCGTCATTATCGATAGATAAATTCGATGAAGTTTACGAGATTATACAAACAATTCTGGTTGATTCTGAACCGGCCGATAAAGACGATGATTTATCAATGGAAGATACACAGAAATATAATGAGGATGTATTGAAATTGAAAGAAACAGCTTATGAGACTTTAGGTAAAATCTGGCCGGCGAATAGTAAACCTACTCAAGATAAATATCAGGAGATGTTTGTAAAGCATTGTGTTAATGTTCTACCGACAATAACACGTTCAATACAAGTCAGTGTTATTATGGCATTATTTAATTACGTTGATAAATTAATTCTATTACAACCAAAACAACAATTGAACGATGTTGAATTGGAGTGTTTAAATCGTATTATTAACGATTTATTGATTGCAATTAAATATTCTTTGGAAATTTCGAAACATACACGTTTACGTAAAGAAGCTTTAAATGTTCTTATTTGTTTAACGAAAAAATTGAAAGATTCGAATCAATTAGAACGATTCGATTTTGTCGGTAAGATGTTTGATGAATTATTGCCGGAATTGTTGAAAGATAAACAACCAGAGATAAAGTCGAGATTATCCGATATTAAAAGATTATTATACAATACTGAATATTAATAAAATTTGATTAGTTGATTATATTATTTGTTCCTTTGAAAATGTGTCAAGAATTACCACTATACTATAAATAATAAAAGTAAACAAGATAATAGAGACGAAAAAAATGTATATATAACAAGGTGAAGAAACTTTCTTGTTCCAACCTTGGCAGAGATTTGAAGTTTGTATTAGTTACAATAAATAATAATAACAATAATCACGAATTGAATTCACAGACATACAACGAAAAGAAAGTAAATCAACCGCTTAATTACATCCGATTAATAATAATTACTAATTACAACAATTTAAGGAGATTTTATTGTTTGTTTAAGTAAGGTGTTAGTAGTAGATTTCCATGTTAAAATCACCACTTGTTGAAAGTTTATCGATTGGAAAGTGTGAGCTTTCTCCGCATATTTATCGATTAAGGTTTATCACAATAAATTTTCGTATTTTTGTCCGATGTGAGAATTAAGAGAATGAAAGGTAGAAAATTCAAGATCACCGTGGCCAACACCTTGATCAGGCATGATAATTATATTTACAAATATTATTATTATAATCGATCAGTTGAGAAAGTTTAAAGATTGTAAACATAAAAATTGAATCGAAATTAGGCCACAATTTCACTTTCTTACTGTTGTAAAGTTACAGGGTATTTCTGAAACTCCTACTAGCCGGCGAGCGATTCCAAAAATATTTCAAGGATTTGTAGGGAGGGTTCTGGAGACCCTTTTGGCAAAATTAGAACCTCGCAGCTTGCGACATCCAAAACGATCGTTTTGGACAATGTCGCAAGTTTCAAAAACTAGCAAAGCACGCAAAACGACTAAGAATGACTCGAACAGTGATTTTTTCGTTTTTCTTCATTACATTCTAGAAATATCGAAACATTTCCACCTGTTCCAGAATAAAATGGAGAAAAACGAAAAATCACTGTTGAACGAGTCTATGAGTCACTCTTTGTCGTTTTGCGTGCTTTGCTCGTTTTTGTAAATTGTGAAATCGTCAGAAATGAGCGTTTCTTGACCAACTTCCAAATGAGCTACAAGGCTCTAATTTTGCTAAAATGATCCTTGAAATATTTTTCAAATCGCTCGCTAACTAATAGCAGTTTCATAAGAATTGACCACTTTTAAAAAAACACCCTGTATAAAGGCTCTTGGTGAAATGGATGTTCTTGTAGAGAATTTGACGCGTTATTATTGGATTACACAAAAAAGCAATTATTCAATCGATTATATAACAAATTATAATTGTAGATTATAGATTTTATCGTAATGGAAAAATTCTAGTTTGAGGAATTTTAGTTTTTTCAAAGAATTTTCGAATTTCCTTCACAATTAAATCTTATACGGAAACGTACCAAGACTGGGGTTGAGATTTATACGAATAACACTGATTAGTAGCTGTCTGACCTCCTTTCTATTGAGCCACAATAGCTTTTTTGTGTGCATTCTTTATCTCGTACCATCAAAATGGTGTTGCTTTATTGTTATAATTTATAATTGAATTATTTCCCATAGAGAACCACTGTTCCAAATCTATTGTTGCATAATTATTTTTAGTCATGAGTACAGTTAGAGTTACGCATTGATTGTTTTCGAAATTGTGCGTTATAGCGCTCTATCAACACATGTTTGATAATATGTGGAGTCAAGCCGATCAGATCATACTAAATGAAGTATGCGACTCGTTAAAATGCTAATTAAAAAATAATTGGCGTTAATTAGTTTGAAACAAAGAGAAACTGAATCGGTTACAAAACCGGTAATTAGCGGGTGTGTGGATTATTAAGAAATTTACGAAATTTCGTGTTGTAATTTAGCGTTTTTATCAAAAATTGTAATTAAATACAATTAAAGGAAATGATGAAATTATGTAAATTTTCAAAATTCTATAGATACTCAGCATTTTTCAGTTTCAGTCAACGAACTTTTACTGAATTCTTGCCAAGAGTAGATCCTTGATCCACTGCTCTCCCAGATAGCGAATAAATTTGTTTGAATTGCCTTGGAGATTGGACGATGAAAGTAAATCGATGTTTACAAACACAATTCATCACACCAATTTTTTTAAAAAACGGTTAATGAATAAATTAACAAAGATACGGTCAACTAGAAACAATCATTGATTGATTTTTGTTGTACTAGACGATTTATTTGTAGGCATATTAAAATTCTATGGCACCTCCACAATTATTAATGTGATATCCAATATTGAGGTCATCCATCCATACTCTTTTGTATAAACGAATGGAAACTGGTATAGGTTCATTCTTTAGTAGGTTATTGAAATACCACTCTCTACAATACATTTTAGAGTGTTGTTTTACTTCCATACTAATAACAACAACATTAACAACAATAGAATAGTTGGAAATTGTTAATAAGCTGCAACACATCATTAAGAGAAAAAAAAACGTCATAATTTTGGTATTTCGTGTACTTGACGACGCTACAACGACGTCGACGTCGGCGAAACAGTGAAAGCACCGGGTACGGTCAATTTCACCCCTTATTTAGGAAAAATTGTGAAAATTTGTAGTGTGGATGTCGTGTTGATTTAAACGACGAAATATTAACGAATTTACAACAGTATACACAGGGGGTGAGTATGTAATTTTTAAAATTAAAAACTCATCAATTATAGTTATCATCAATAAAATATTTATTATTACAACGGATAATTATTATTAAATTGATTTCCTAAACAAAACATTGTAACAATAGAATAGAGTAGGCATTTCCTAATAAATCAGCAATTATTGATAGTAATAATAATAATAATAATAATAATAATAATAATAATAATAATAAATAATCGAATAGAAAGTGATATTTTGATGTTACAAATTTTCCAAAAATCTCGTCCAAAACCCGAAAAATCCAACTTTCTATTATAAGCCGCCAATTCATTCTCTCTTTGATTTGTTTTTGTTTTTTTATAATTTACAGTTAAGTGCCAATTTCTGAAATGGACATAGCCGGATCTGTGTTTCTAATTTAAAAAAAAATCCACAACGATGATGATTTCGTGTGATGTGATTATTATTTATTGTTTATTTTAATTAATGTTGTTTTATTTCATGTGAAAGTGGACAAATGATTACGAGAAATTTGTGGCAATGAACCATGCTTTCATATCTAAGTGTATGGATCTTATTTGGATACATGTCTCTCGGTAAGTTGAACTGAATTAAATACGTTAATTTGTGAGTAATTTTTGTGTTATTTGCGTTAATTAGAGGACGGATGTTTCATTAACGGTATCGGTCATATTTGCAATGATTCAGTTAAATACATTCATGTTATCGATAGTTTAATATAACTGTTTATCGTTACTCAAATAAAAAAAATCTGGACGACTTGTGAAAGTCTTAAACCTGATCCAGTTGGGAGGATACAGTCGTCCCACGATGACTCGACGACATATGGTCGGGTCATCTTTAGTCGACTGTAATGTGAGGAAAATTATAGAGAAAAGTTCCAATTACTAGCATAAAGTTTAAATCTCTTTTCTTGAAATATTTAAGCTCAATAATGTAATAAATGTCTCTTAATAATGAATGATTTACGTACAAGTTGTAATCCAGGGGCGTTCTGATAAGTCTTTGGGGCGGTCAAAATTGATCATATTTTCTACTATTAAGTCCTATTACTAATAATGTTGTGAATAAATGTTGGTGAAAGGGCGGTTAAAACACCTCTTGCAAGCGGGCGGTCAAAATTCTAGGGGCGCCCCTGGCTTTGGATGATGCAGCCCTGGTGGAAATGAGACTCGGAATAACTCGGAATAAACATTTTAAAAGTCTTATTTTCTCTGCAAATCTCTGAAAAAGTCTTACTTTCTCTGAAAAAGTCTTAAAATGGAAATAAATTCGGACTAGTATTATTATTATTATTTTTGTGAGTATTATTATTATCAGTATTAACAATACTCGTAATAAAAAAATGGAAATAAATTGTTTATTCCGAGATATTCAGAGTTATTCCGAGTCTCATTTACACCAGGGAGGGTGTTGATTCTAAATATGAACGATATTATGAAACTCCTATTAGTTGACAAGCGATTCGAATAATATTTCAAGGATTTATAGAGTGATCCCTGGAGAATACTTTAGCAAAATTAGAACCTTGTAGCTTATTTGGAAATTAGTCAAAGAACGTTGTTTTCGGACGATGTCACGATTTTCAAAAACTTGCCACACACTTAAAATGATTGATAATTAGAGTGACTCGAGGATACTCCTAAGATTGATTTTTTTCGTTTTTTTTCCTGCAACAAGTGGAAATGTTTCCCATTTTTCATAGAATGCAATAGAGTAAAACAGAAAAAAATAATGTTGTGAATGTCTTCGAGTAATTTTACGTGTTTAGCTCGTTTTTGAAAATTGTAGTCTTGCCCAAAACGAGTAGTAATGAGCAAACCAAGACCAAGACCAAGATTATTTTAGTCTTCGTCTTGGCCTTGGCCTTTTGCATATAAAGTCTTGGTCTTGGTCTTGCTGTCGAACCACCGGTATTGGTATTGGTCTTGGTCTTGCGTTTATAGTCTTAGTCTTGGTTTTGGTCTCGGTCTTGTATTTACAGTAACGTTCTTTGTCTTGCAGAAAGAGCCTAATCGTTTGACGTTACAAAAATGACTCCCTGTATAAGTCAATAAATAATAAATATCTACAAATAAATCGTTAGTAAAAAATTAAAGTAAAAATAATAAAATCGCCATTAAAAATAATTTTTTTTGCAATTTAGTCTTGTTCTTGCATGACACGTCTCGGTCTTGTTCTTGTAAGCCGAGTCTTGGTCTTGATATTGCAAGTGCAGTTAGAGTATTGGCCTTGGTCTTGCATTTTTTGCAAGACCAAGACCAAGATTGCAAGACCAAAACCAAATGTGCTCATCACTAAAAACGAGCGTTTTTGGCCAACTTTCAAATGAGCTACTGAGCTCTAATTTTGCTGAAATGGCCTCTAGAGGCCCTTCCTCCAAGTCTTTTTCGAATCGCTCGTCAACTAAAAAGAGCATATTTAGAATCGACACCTTGTACTACTGAGTAGAAGCACCCTTTTTTTGCTAGGGGCCTGAGATTTTCCGTTACACCACTGGTTCCAAAGCTATATATATAGTTTCTAGTCCATGTTCCATTGAAATCATTAAAAATAGATATTTGTAAATGAAACGAAAAGTGCGAAGATTTTTAAATGTTTCTAGTTTTTACGTAAAGGACACGTCAGTTATACCGTGTCTATTTATATTGAGCCGGCACGATTAATAAAATGTCAAAATGTCAAATCTATGCAGATGGATTCAATATTTTTGTAGTGCTGTTATAGAACAGTAAGCAACAGGAAATGTAATTTCTGTGTAATTACCTAATTACTATCACATAGTTTGGAGAACAATAGAAAAATTCCACATAATTTATAAAATTAGAGAATTGTGTTATTATTTACACCGATTTCCATTTATTATAGATTCAATACAACAATCTCTATTAACGCAACCGATATTGTTGTATAACAATATTTAAATTTAAATCAGCAGTCCTCAAAGTTTTGTCTGTAAACAAACACAATTGGGATGTTATAAATTAGCATCTTTAGAATTTCTATAATGCGGTAAATAAAAGCGCAACGACCTTTTTTTTATTTAAATGGTTTATAATTAAATTAAACATAGGTAGAATTCATAATAATTATTACAAATATTAATAAATAAACAAATTAAGTTGAATGTTTATGAATTGTTTACATTGCAATCTGTCAACACTTTTTCAAGAAAATTCCTTTCCGGTAGCTATTAATTAATTGTGTTTAACTTTATTATCATCATTATTGTTATTATTGTTATTATCTTAAATATATGCACGGTAGGCTTAATAACTTTCTTTTTAAGCGTGCACTAATTAAAACAATTAACAACACCACTATAACTTTTTAAATAATTATAGAAGAACTTTTGATTTTTTTCTACATAATTAATTACATTTACGTTTCTATTAAACCGTGTAATTTACGAAATATCTTCAAATATAATTTTCGTACATTTTTTCTTAAAGAATTTTAACGAGTTGCCTGTGGGACTATAAGGAAGTATTTAATAAAAACAGTTACGAATGCTGTAATTTTATAAGTTGTTGACGAAAATAATACGCATTTATTGCAACAACTTCCTGAACAAATAAGTATTTTTTTCTACGATTGAACAGAAATTTTCAATTTTCTTCCCTGTTTTGGAGGTGGAAAACGTTTAATTGAAGTAGAATGTGACCGTTCCTTAGCAACATAAACAACAAGGTGGGAGGTCGTTTCTGATTGGTCCGCCAGCGTGCGGAAATGGCCTTTTCTGCTTTAGAGACCAGTTTTCCGCACGCCGACTAATTTTTAATATATAAAACATAAAACAATATGTATTTTTTCTTTGCAACTTGACAAACAAAATGATAAACAGAATGAATGCAAACAATCAGATTATTTGTAAATATGTATTATAATACCTTGCTAAGTTTTCTTTATGTGAACGTTGAAAGTAAAATCTCATAAAAATGTGGTTTATAATCTTCATTTTCCATTTTATGAAGTATTTTAATATAAACAATATAAATACTGACACTCAACAAACGAAAACAAAAATGTTTTTTAAAATATGGCGGCGATGAAAACAAAACAATTGAAAACTTAGCCGCCTTTGATTCAAAATTGAAATTACATTCAATATAATCAAAACAAATTCCCTATTTTTAACCCAACAGTTAATAAAAATGAAGCTATGTTATTTTGGTACCACTGATGTCAATAGTCATGCGCAATCTTTTTCTATGGTAACCTGATGTCGAGGATATCATCTAGAATATGCATAATCTGTCAAATGAATAATTTACAAAATTACAAAACCTGTTTTTTTTGTTGTGTCAACTAATTTTTGAGTTTCTGTTCAATCTTAGAAAAAATAGTGCATCTAACTCGACTGGAAACGGCCTTTGTGAAGCTCGTGTGCTTGAAGTATGAGCGTTAGCGAGTGCTTCAATCACACGAGTTCTATGTGAAAAACTTGTAATTTTTCTCGATAAATTAACGCAAATCGTTATATTTCCCCCATTTTCATTGATTTTAGGCAACCCAGTGCCCTGGGTCCGTCCGTCATTAGAGCTATTCGACGAGCTCAACGATTACGAAATCTATAAAGCTGTTGTAACATCGATGAATGAATGGCAACGTAAACAGAATTTGAAAAAGCTCAACGATCGTATCAAACGTGAAGATACCAGTGTTTGTTATGATGAATTGGGCTGTTTCGAGGCATCCGGACCGTTTGGTTATCTTGATATGTTGCCAAGTAAACCGGAGGAGATCGATACGAAATTTTTGTTGTATCCGGGCCATTCGAGGAGACGTAGTGGCTCACCGCCGGCAGAAGTGCCATTCTCATCGCTGAAGGAGGCCTTCAAATGGGCCAAACAGGGCTTCAATCGAACATTGCCGACAAAAGTGTTGATTCATGGATTTGGTAGTGATTGTAGCCATATTTGGATCTATGAGATGCGTAGCGCTCTTATGGCGGTGGTATGAAATCGACACTTTTCGTAATTGAATTTAATTAATATTATTGTAGGAGGAAGTGAATGTGATTTGTGTAGATTGGGAGAATGGAGCAATTTTACCAAACTACGTAAAAGCAACAGCAAATACTCGTTTGGTTGGTAAACAGTTAGCAATGTTGTTGCGAGGTTTGATTGAAAACAACGGCCTCTCCTTAAGGAACACGCATTTGATCGGTTTCAGTTTAGGGGCGCACGTGGCCGGATTTGCCGGTGCCGAATTTGAGGGTAATTTGAGCCGTATCACCGGTCTGGATCCAGCTGGACCGTTGTTTGAATCGCAAGACCCTCGAGCGCGTTTAGATCAAACCGACGCCCATTTCGTTGATGTTATCCACAGTAACGGCGAAAATCTGATATTGGGCGGTCTGGGTTCGTACCAACCGATGGGCCATGTTGATTTCTATCCGAATGGCGGACGGATGCAGAAGGGTTGCAGTAATCTGTTCGTTGGGGCTGTTAGCGATATAATCTGGTGTAAGATTAACGCTAGAAAAACTGCCAAAATAAACACGATAAATAATTAACAGAACTTTCAGCTTCAGCAATCGAAGGACGATCGTTGTGTAACCATCGGCGCGCTTATAAATTCTTCACCGATTCAGTGTCGCCACGTTGTCATTTCCCAGCCTTCCCGTGTGATACCTATGAAGATTTCTTGAACGGCCGCTGTTTCCCATGTACAGATGATAGAATTTGTGGCAATATGGGCTATTATGCGGATCGCTCGAAAGGTCGCGGCCAATTGTATTTGATCACAAGGGATGAAGAACCGTTCTGTGCCCACCAATATCATGTCAAAATAGAAACAGCACCCAGTCTAGTCCCGATAATATCCTATGGGAAAATTCAAATCACTTTAATTGGTGATAGTGGTTTAAATGAGACTTTTATGTTAACCAGGTAATTATCGATTTGTCAATTATAATCAAACAGATGAATAATTATCAAATGTAGGAAAGAGGACGATGAAATGAAATTGGGTGAATCTATCGCTCGTATTTTAGTCCCACATCCCATCTTATCAGAGCCTACACGTATTGAAATCTTATATACAGCATATAGTGGGTGGTTGTCATCAGGTTTAACACAATGGCGTATTGATAAGGTGACTTTAAGTGATAGTTTTGGTAAAATGTAAGTCATTAATTAAAATTAGAAATAATTTCTCATCATCATTCTAATAATCGACAGTTCATCAATTTGCAAGAATCTAGTGTTAGATTCTGGTGCTCCTGTTATCCTCCAATTATATCCAGGTGAATGTGATAATGCCACATCGAATGAGGCACAAGATCGTAAAGAAGAAACTATAAATTTCATTAAAACACCATGGAATCTAACGAAAGACTACGAAACGAACAATTTCAGTCCGACAACAGTTGTCCGACTCGATCTTGAAGATTTGAAAAATACCTCCGATCATCAAGCTGCTGAAACAAGTCGTGCTTTCAATACACGCTTAGTGAAAGTCGACAAAAACAGCGATAAAGACGATGATTTTATCCGTGAAATTGTCGAGCCAATTTTAAAACCACATTCGAATAAAAGCGGCCGTTCCCATGTTTTAAATAAAGACAAATCGGAGATCAGTGAACCGATCCTAGGACCGACTACGTCGAAGAATTTCGGTGCGTTCAAGATCGAGAATGAGGTGAAGAACGATTTCTTAGCCAGACTCAATAAGAACAACAAAGAGATCTCGTATAATTTCTATGATGTGGATAGTGAAGCGAAGCATCAATGGTCGACGAGCAGTGCAGCTCAACAATTGTCAGAGAAGAAATGGAAGCGACAAGATAAGCGGAAGGATGGTGTTGAAAATGAGAATCCATTAGAAGTGATAGCGACGACTGTTCAAATATTACCGCAACGTTTAGCTAGAATGTTCGAACAAGCTGAGAAGTATGCACGCGAAACTATTTTACCGTTAGTTAGTACTTATACGCCGAAATTTATCAGTGATTTTATTACGCCGAAAGAGCCGCCGAAATATCTACCGTTATCGTATGAGGCAACAACGGCTGCAACTAAAACAACAATCAAAACTACCACAACAACCCCATATAGTCATATACAGAAAATTAAAAAGAAAATTGATAAGAATCGGGAGAATGAGATAACTAGCAGGCGAGCTAGAGATGATGTATTTGTTAGAAAGAATATACTCGATCTGAATTTCGAACCAATTACCAAAGAATTAATTGAAATAACAACAACAGAGAAAGGTGTTTATGTTGATTTGCCGGTATTCGATCAAAATCCACAAACGATCAAATATATCCCATTATCATCATCGTACAAGAGACCTAAAAGTTAACCATAATCATCATTTATTACATTATAAATTTTGTAAATAAATATATTTTTTAGAAATACACATTTTTTATTCAACAAACATGTCTTTTATTCCATCGATAATCTCGACGAGTTGCTCCAGTTCGGCCAATTTCTTCGTCTCCTTCTGGATGTGCTTCAAATGACCGCGCCGGATTTGATGGAGCTGCTTTAGAAGATCTATGGAGATTACAAAGAAAATCACCGTAAATTCATGTGAAAATTAGCTAAAGGGGCAGTTACACGGTACGTGGTTCGAGAGAACTGATCTCGAAAACTACGAACCACGGACCGTGTAATAGCCGGTTCGCCTTGGTCCGTAGTTCGGCGGAACTGGTCTGGGCTTCCCATTGATTGTTGATAAAATGTTGCGGAACAAAGCAGAGGTCTGGTCTGGTTCGTGATGGTTCAGGTTGGTTCGTAGTGGGCTGTGTTGGTTCGTGAGGATATTTTCAATTATTCTACAATTAAAGACTTAATAATAATCTCTGTCTGTTAAATTATTATCTTTTTACAATTAAATGAATACAAATTCCCAGTCTGTTCGTATAAAAATTATAAAATTATGGATGATTAACTCAAATTTCAATTTTTTTTATTTATAATACAATTTTTATAGGAATAGACTTTTATTCAATTTATTTTGTCTGTTTTTGTTTCGAAGGAGAATATTCACATATCTAATTATTCACATATTATTCTCAATTTGTAGCTCCATTAAATCAATTATAAAGAGGGAAAAATTGAAAGTTCCCGGCAATATTGGCGAACTTCTACAGACCACGAACCAATCCGGACCGCGTTGACACAATGGTTCGTGAAATGGCGATCCTGGTGGAAACGAGACTCGGAAGAACTTTGAATAACTCGGAATAAACAATTTATTTCCATTTTTTTATTACGAGTATTGTTAGTACTGATAATAATAATACTAATAATAATAATATTAGTCCGAATTTATTTCCATTTTAAGACTTTTTCAGAAATTTTCGGAATTTTCAGAGAAAGTAAGACTTTTTCAGAGATTTGCAGAGAAAATAAGACTTTTAAAATGTTTATTCCGAGTTATTCCGAGTTATTTCGAGACTCATTTCCACCAGGGGAACCGCTACGAAATTCAGACCAGTTCCATGGTTCTGCGAACCACGTACCGTTTAACTTCCCTTTAACAGACAAACCGAATCGACTGAAACTCTCTAAACTGTCGTTCTTCTCAACTGAGCACCGAGTCACCGTTTCTATCGCTTTCTTCGGCGTCATATTGAAGAACTAAAAATTTCCTGTAGATTTCACTCTATGCAAAAATTGAACATTTATACCTCTTGATTTGCAAATCGTTTCTCCGGAACGGTTCCTAACTCTTTACTCAAAGCCTTATCGATCAAATTAACAATATAACTTTTCGATTTATGCAATTCAATAGCCGTATTATCATCCAAATTATTTAATTTTCGTGTTGGATTCTGTTCGAATTGAATTTCCGCTAAATTTGTCTCGTTTTTAATTAATTGTGTTTCATTATCATTATTTGTCGATTGATTCTCATCTTGGTTCTTATCATTATTATTATCATTATCATCATCATCATCATCATCATCATTATCACCATCGAATTTTGTTAATAAATCTTCTAAATCTTTTAATCGTGAATTCATATCAACCTTATCATCACGTTCATTTCCTGATGTTTCAGGTTTATATTGATTTTTTTCTTCGATTTGACAATTATTCGATGTTGATGGTTTAATTGAATTACTCGAATACGAACGATACCTTAAAATAATTCTTATCAATTCATCTATTAATTAATTAATTAATCTGGTTTTAATGTAAATAGGGGAATACTTTGGTGTTTTTACAGTAATCGAACGTTTCTTCACTACTTTTACTTTCGATTTATTTTTCATATTATTCAAATGACGCGGCTTACGTGTTGTTTCGTCTTTATTTGAGTTATTTTCACAATGATAAGGATCGTTGTACATATCTTTATTACTATAACAACAACAATCCGGCTTCGTTCGAAGATTACAAATACAAGAGTACGGTTGTACTGGATTTCGGTAGTAGTTGTAATTACTAAAAAAATCAAATCATTCGTTAATATTTACTAGAAATTAAACTAGAATTTACCCAGCGATTTGGGGATGACGATGATGGTGGTGGTGGTGATTATTGTACAACTGGAAATGTTCTTTCGACAAACACTGATCTTTCGGACATTCTGGTTCATCATCAGATGTACACCGTGCTGTTGATATTGTGGCTGTTGACATTATTTTAAACTGTAAATAATAATGTTTCAAATTATTTGATAGAAATTGATAAAATTCGAAAAAAATTGATGTAAATTATAGAAACTGACACAAGCAATTGTGATCATTCCAGATTAAATTTCGCGCTATATCAATAACCAATCATATAGCTGCGTTCTTCAATTATCACGATAATTGAGATAGTTGATTGGTAGTAAAGAAGCGGTAAATTCAAATTAAATCACCGCCGTTCTGGATCAGTCTGCATTATTGTTGAATCGTTCAGTATTAGTTTATTTGTGGAAATTTTTTATTATTTTTGCTGTTTTACAAAATTTTAACACCCAAATATTTGGAGTGGTTGAATTTATGCAACCAATAATACACAACGTTGTGTTGTAAATACGGCAACTCGGCTAGGATAGTTTGTCTAGGTGGCAGCAGTATCAATCATCAACCAATCAGATTCAAGTAAATCCTGCAATGCTTTCTAGATATTGTTTGAAATATTTGTGACAAGCGGTTTAACGGTCCCTAACGAAACGAGGTGATAATTTTTTTGATTTTCGTCATATTATCTATTTAGTTTTCTATTTCTAATCGAAGAAATATTATATTAAGAAAATGGGAGATTTTACAGCTTACATTCAGCGTTTATATGATATACAAAAGAAACAAGGTGATTTTGTTGGTGTATTGGAACAGGAATCGAAACAACGTCGTGTCGCAGAGACTCGTCAAAAACGTAAAGAAAACAGGAATCAGTTATTAACGAAACGACGTCGTATTTCCAATAAAGTGGAATTCATCGAAGAAGAATTAGAAGTAGAAAAGAAACCCACAAAAACGATGAGTCGTTTAGAACATTTACAACAATGGAAAGCTGAACGTGAACGTAAGAAATTGGAGGCAGCAAAGAAGATGAAACCGATATTTAAAGTGCATGCAGTGACTGCACCGATTGGTTTACCCGATTTAGAGAATGTGAATCGGCAAATTAAAGGTAAAACGTTTTCAAATGAAAAATCACAATTTGCACCAGTGAATCATCAGTTCAAACCGCCTGCCAATATAAAACCAATCTATTTTGATAATAAAGCGAAAGATAATCCTGGTGATAAGAGAATAAAGACGAATAATATTGGTGTAAAGACACGTTCACAAGCACGAAACGAACTTAAAGAGAATGAGACTGCCAATAATAAATTAATAGCAAAACGATTGAAGATCGAAAAAGAGAATATAAAGTATACTCATTAATAATCTTTTAACAGTCATTTTTAATATTTGAAATTTTAGATTAGATACTCAGCAAGATAACATTAATATCCCAGAAGAGAATAAAGATAAAGTTATAAAGAATCCTAAAATAAGACAATCAAAACAACAAGAAAAAATAACAACGAAAAAAAATCGTAAAACTACCAATGTAAATGATGATAAAGACAAACAAACAACTCTTTTACCAGTAACACCTGCTAAAATAACATCAACTCCCTTCAAAAACAGTGAAATAGAAATTACTAATGAAGATGTATTAAAGAAAACACCGAAACAACAAAAAACTAGACAAACAAGAGGTCGAAATCGAAAGACTGAGACTTTTGATAATACAAATAATATTACTAATGATGATGTGATTGTAACAAATGGAGACTTAGATCAGGAGAGAATTGATGATAAAAAAGATCTTAATGAATCGTGTAAGACACCGATTCGTTCATCTGTTAATAAAAATAGTGATGATGATACAATTTATATCAGTCCATTTGTAACGATTGCTAGAGGTAAAAATAGTGCTAGAAAAGAATATACAGAAAAACTATCAAGATTAGGTAGTATATTTTAATTATTTTTAATAGTATTTCAATTAAAATTATTTTTTTAAATTAGATTCTACACTAAATGATGATAATTCTAAGTATACAAGTCCGAAAGCTGCAGCGAGTTATTTTACAAGATTATTGAGGAATGAAATTTGTCGCATTGAAGAAATGAATGATCAATGGACCAAATATAAAGTAAGATGCCTTTTAAGTAGTGTTTTTTCTTTATTATAATCATTTGCATAATCTCAAAATTGTGGAAATTGCATTAATAATGAACTTGTTTGCGTGGCTTTGATAATTGTAAAGGCGCTCGATATAATTTCGAATATGAATTTTCGCTTTAAGGGACAAGTGACAGATTTTTGATTTGCTTTGATCAAATCTCAAATCATCTTCCCTTGTTAGCTAGGCCGTAGTAGATCTGTCAGCTATTTTATCTTTAATTTTACTCATTGTAAAGACAGTTTTACTATTTATTACTGTTTTGATCTGTTTTAAAGATGAAAATCTGTAAAATCATAAAAATTGACTGCGATTTTAAGTTGATTACGCAGATTTCCGGGTAGTTCCAGTCAAGTATTTGTATTCCCATTTTGTTGTTTTTTCGTTTGAAAAACCCCTAAAATTGAGGAAATCGTAAACTGATTATTACAAGTGCAATTTAATAAAAATACGTGATCATTGTATAGGCAAAGAATACCTAGTCCATAGAAGGTCATAAGTCTAATTTTAGTGTACCACGAAAATGTTAGTATCTACCCTGAAAATCGGAGGGCGACACTTGTTCAATGTCGGTATTAAAGGTGATTACCAATAGAAAACAATTAGCTGTCGGCGGCAGTGTTGCTAGAGCGTTTTAAAATTTCGTAATAAAACACACTGTCGCTGACAGCTAGTTGGTAACCACCTTAAATATCGACATTGAACATGTGTCGCCCTCCTATTTTCAGGGTAGGTACTAAGATTTTAGTGGTATACTAAAATTCGACTTATGAGCTTCTATGGATTATGTATTCTTTGATAGTAGTAACAATTGTTTCACAGCACCCTGTGTTAATTTGAAAGATATTTTTCTCTAATTTTCACTTGTAAAACTACTTTTTCTCAAATAATTCCTATATTATTGCAAAGAACTATAACAAACTATATATTTTTGAAACCAGCACAAAATAAATAATCCAACAATTGATAAATCAGATATAGTTTCCATTTAAAAAAATATTAGTTTGTGTTATACCTCAAAAATTACAAAAATTATTTAAAATTTGATAATTCAAGTGAAATCTATATTAATAACTGCATTAAAAATAATATATTCCTTTTCGATAAATTTGAAAACTAAAGAGATATAGAGCATTTTTAAAATGGCGAAAAAATGAGAAAAGTCGAATAACTAGAAAACAGAAGAAGACAACAAAAATTTAATTACACCATCTGATTAGCCTTGAAAAAGTAGCACGAAAATGTGCCATCATTGCTTTTATGGGACATATGCTTAATACCATCATTTTCGATGGTATTTAAGGTGATCTCTTATAAGCTGTGATGGGGCAAACTAACTGATAACACATTCTCGTACTATTTTTTTGAAGTT
>JAZBGW010000655.1:0-22411 GCA_037464815.1 Mylabris variabilis | reverse complement strand
AATCTAAATCCAGACAATCATCTTCTATTGACTCTTCATTTCAAAAAGAAAACGACAACAATCACTAAAAGATTCTATATTTGTTGGATTATTTGAAAACTAAAACCATAAATAACCTGTTATAAATAATACATATATGTATATGATGATGATGATAATAATAATATTGATAATAATTATTCACCCCACTCTTTCACTGATAAAGGACAACACGATTGGTGGATAACAGTACTGATTAGGGAGCTTTCAACAGACTCTCAATCTAGCGCAAAGCAGGAGTCAGTGGTCCAGAGTGTTTCAAGAAGAGACCACTCTCAGTGATTGGTGATTGTGCTTTCGTGTTGTTTGTGTATCGTGTTTATTAGTATCGAATCATCACGTGGATTACATCGGGTAAATATCAATTTAATGTGCATCATCCTCTTTTAATAGAAAATTATCAAAGAAGAGAGGATGATCGTGAAAGGGAAACATACACAGACACTTTTGTTAATAATCTCTTAGTAACTTCTCAAATAACCAATATAATAACGAAAATTATAATAAGAATTATCAAATTCTCGCCGATTATTTTGAATAAAATATAGAGCTCTCTATCAACAATTTAGTCGAATTGATGAATTGATATATATGATAATTAAGCCTGGTTCCCTGAATTAAAAAGTGTCGGTTCTCATAATTGATCTATAGTAAGCTCCCTATTAAAGCAATCTATATAGAAGATCCCCATAGTATCATATTTATTTCAATTTCGCTATGATGATTTACTAGGGAGTTTATACCAGATGAACAAGCTAGAAGCATTGGCGGAAATATCCAGTTATATAATATTGGTGTCCTAAATGTACCGCATATATAGTACATTATACTACCTACATTAAATATACAGGGTGTACAACGGTATTTCACCATCCAGTTGGCTATGCCTTTCGTTATATAGCATCGTAGCTTCAGAAATACATTAACATTACATGTCAAATATAATAATTATGAACCAAGTTACGACTCTACGTAACCAAAGGCATGATGAAATATCATTGTATTATTATTATCATTGTGGTCAATCATTTTCTATTTAGGACTCATTTTCCGATTTTTTTTATTTTAGATTTTTACGGTATTTATGTAGGTTGTAAATGGAATCGTCTGCGATAATTGCTTCAGTTCGGATATCATTATGTAGGACCGAACTGGCTCAAACAAAAACTTAAATGTTTCCTCAACCCATCAAAGGTAATTGTTGAGAAGAGTTACACGCTCTTTATATGCGAAGAACTCAAAAAAAAAGATGATAATAATAATAATAAAAATAAAATACAAAAGTGTGTGTGATGTGTGTGTAAAGAAATATTTGTTCTAAAGCAGTACTGGTGGCTGTTTCAGGCTGGAGTCGGGTAATGAGCTGACATTTCAGTAAAAAAATAATCATTATAATAAAACGAAATAATAAAGGGCGTTTCGATTGTTTGATAAATTGAAAAATTAAGAAAATGTTAGGAAAGAAGGAGGAGACCCAAGATTGTTTAGAAAATACGTTGAATTTGAATCGTCATGAAGAAATCGAATTACAAACAATAGCAAATTCAGCAAATCGAATACAAACGAAAACAATCAACAAAGTACCAGATAGAGGAACATGGGCAACAAAATTAGATTTTATATTATCGGTAGTTGGTTTGGCCATAGGTTTGGGTAATGTTTGGCGTTTCCCGTATTTGTGTTATAAAAATGGTGGAGGCGCCTTTCTTATACCGTATTTCATAACACTGATCCTGGCTGGTATTCCAATGTTTTTCATGGAATTGGCATTAGGACAAATGATGACTATCGGTGGTTTAGGTGTATTCAAAATTGCACCGATTTTCAAAGGTCATTTTATACGAATTTTCGAAAAATTTAATCTGAAATATTTTCAAATTTGATGATTATAGGAATTGGTTATGCTGCAGCCGTCATGTCCTGTTGGATGAATATTTATTATATTGTCATCCTAGCGTGGGCCATTTTTTATTTTTTTATGTCATTAAGATCAGGTAAGCTAACAATTATTTTAAAATAACCAAAATTTAATTTGACACATATTAGATGTACCATGGCGTACTTGTAATAATTATTGGAATACAAAATATTGCGTTAATCCATACGATCGTGGCTCATTAAATTGTTGGGAACAATACAATATAAATAATACATTTAGTAAAATATGCGCTATTAATGAACATAACGTATCAGTGACTGATTTAACGGATCCGGTTAAAGAATTTTGGGAGTATGTTCCAATACGTTTCAATATTTAATAATAAATAAAACTTGTAATTTATAGACGACGGGCACTACAAATATCAGAAGGTATAGAACACGTCGGTTCAATCCGTTGGGAATTAGCTGGAACGTTACTTTTAGTATGGATTATTTGTTATTTTTGTATATGGAAAGGTGTAAAATGGACTGGTAAAGTTGTGTATTTCACAGCTTTATTCCCTTATGTTCTATTAACAATTTTATTGATACGCGGTGTAACATTACCTGGTGCTATGGAAGGTATCAAATTTTACATCATGCCAAATATGGCAAAATTGAAAGAATCTGAAGTATGGATTGATGCTGTTACTCAAATCTTCTTTTCATATGGCTTAGGTTTGGGCACTTTAGTCGCTTTAGGCAGCTACAATAAATTCACTAATAACGTCTATAAGTATATAATCAATCGATTAATTAATTAATTAATAATCAAAATGATTTACAGGGATGCATTAATCGTCTGTTCGGTAAATTCAAGTACAAGTATGTTTGCTGGCTTTGTTATATTTTCAGTGGTTGGATTTATGGCGCACGAACAACAAAAACCTGTTGCTGAAGTAGCCGCTTCAGGTATTTTAATTAATTAATATCAATTAAATCAATAAATAAAGAAAATTTCCAGGACCGGGTCTAGCATTTTTAGCTTATCCATCGGCTGTTCTACAATTACCCGGATCGCCATTATGGGCTTGTTTATTTTTCTTTATGATTCTATTAATCGGCCTTGATTCTCAATTTTGTACAATGGAGGGTTTCGTTACAGCAGTAATTGACGAATGGCCGCATCTTTTACGTAAACGAAAAGAATTATTTATAGCCCTCGTCTGTTTTTTATCGTACCTGGTTGGTTTGTCTTGTATATCAGAAGGTGGGATGTACGTGTTCCAAATTCTCGATTCGTACGCTGTCAGTGGTTTTTGTTTATTGTTTCTTATATTTTTCGAATGTATCGCCATTTCGTGGGCATTTGGTGTTAATCGATTTTACGATGGCATTAAAGATATGATTGGTTATTATCCGATATCTTGGTGGAAATTCTGTTGGACAGTCACAACGCCGGTCATCTGCGTTGTAAGTTATCCAATTTATTTATTTATCAAACTAAAATTTAAATTATTACAAATGAATATGTGAAAAACAAAAACCAAAAAAAAAACGTATTTTAGGGAGTCTTCATTTTCAATTTAGTGCAATGGACACCGGTGAAATATTTAAATTATGAATTTCCACTATGGGCACATTTATTTGGCTGGTTTACTGCACTTACATCGATGCTTTGTATACCCGGTTACATGATCTATCTTTGGATGGTCACACCAGGTGACACAGAAACGGTAAATTTTCTCGTTTTCCACCAAAACAAAAATACGTTGTTTTTTTTTATTTTTAGAAAATTCGACTTCTTGTAAGAATAGATGATGATGTTCCTACAGTTCGAGCGAAAATGCAATTGGAAGCAACATCAGCGGCAGTATAATTATTATTCATTTTTAAAATTAACAAACTTATAATGTTTCCAGTGGAATAAAATTAATGTTCAATAAGCTTTGTAATTAAGCGATCAGCATGTTTCATTATGTACTTGATACATTTAAAGTTATTGAATATGTATATGTATAAGTGGAACCTTTGAATTTTATTTAAAAAAGATAAACCAAAACGATTTGAGAGTACCACGTACAAATTGTGTATTAAGATTTTAGGTTAACATTTAGGTCTTGGGTTCGTAATTTCGACAATATTTAGCAGAAAATGAACATCATCTTTTTATTATATACCTAATATAGGCTTCATGTATTTGATTTAATTTATTATTTCTAAATTATATAATTAGAAATTTAGAATTTAAGTATATATGATTATGTGGCTTTATCAATATTGTAAAATAAGATTTGTTGTAAAAACCTTATGTTGCTCGTTTAAAAATATACACATTTTGAGCAACAATACTTTCGTCTATTATCTAGAAACGAACATAGAAACTTCCGCTTTCCCTCAAATTCAATTGATATCAACGTTCAATCAATATATTTAACCACCATCTACGAGAATAAGTGACGTTTTCCAATAAAGTCTGACGAAAAGTTAGCTTTAACTAGCAACATTTTTATCAGAATCCAGGGACGGACTGGTCCGACCGCCACTTGAACAATCGATACACCACCACTGTATAAATTCAATAAAGCCACGGTACCGTTATCTAGCGGCTGTATTAAAACGTTAATATGATGTCGAAATAGCGAAGAGAAGAAATACCCCTAACATGATGGTGGAGTATATAAATGCAGTGGCGGCTTGGTTGGGCGAACATCTTAGATAAATTTAAATAGGTGAAAAATGGGTTCAAATTTTTGCTGAAACTCACTCATTTTTCAAAATTCGACTTTAAGCGAGCTTCATGTCCTCGGCTTCCACACTACCTTCCTAAATCCGAGAGTATGATTTTCTATTTTGAAAATTATATATAGCATCACGTTTGGAATTTTTTTAAATTTTCTTTAGTTATCGGAAACGTGTCGAGAAAATTCTTTAATATTTGGAAAGCCCGTTCAATTTGCTATCTAAATCAAGTGAAAAATATTAAAAATCGATAATATTGGCTTATTTTTAGCTAGTTATGAAGGAAAATCTACGAAAAAACAGGGTCCAAGAGTTTTCTCGGCCATTTAGAATTTTATCACATATTTCCAAAATAGAAAGCTTTACAGCATGCATCTTTAAATGCTCTATTAAACGCACGTCAATTTTTGACATTATCTTAAAAAACAAGCGAGTAATCGCTGTTTGAAAATTGACTGTTTTCGCACGCCGAACCGACACACTTGTCCGGAATCCCCTTAAAAACAAGCGAGAAGTCGTGTATCAAACATTCCCCTTTTTCGTAAAAGATGTAGTCTACAGTCTTAAGGGGAAGATGGAATCCGGCCTCTACTCAATAACCGAAAGTGACAATTTCTTCTTTTTTAATCATCGATTTCTCGCCTGATTTCTGATACTGTAACGAGCGTTGAGTTAGACGTTTCACGGTGTATCCGATTCATTTTGGAAAATTTTCACTAAATTCCAAAGTGTAGAGGAAAGTGTCGGAGATAAAAAATCGTACAGCAGCTTGTTTGAAAGCTTATTCATGAACGGAGGGCATCTGGTTTCCGAAAAATCCAATTTTGGAAAATCAAGAAAGTTATTGGAAAAAAATTAATGAATAGACGGTTCCGTAAGACTCACATTTCTTCTGAGGAGTAGTTGGGGGATGCAATTCCAAGACGAAAAGCCCTATACCATTTTGTTCAGGTACACGAAGCAGCTTCTGTCAAGAACATGTTTTTGCACTTTAAAGTTAGTCAACAAATGGGGATACAGCAGAAAAAAAGTAAAAGAAATCAAAATTTCATAATTTAAAAAACTTTCAATTCATGAAAATGGTAATTAAAGTATATTTAAACAAAATTTTCGAAATTTACAAGGGTTCACTTTCCATTTCTTCTTGTTGTTCTTGTTGTTGCACTTCTTCATTAGCCCTAGTAACGTTCATTCGTACAAGTTCGATTGGTTCATTGAATAATGAATCGTCATTTTCCTCGATATCGCCCTGAGTTATGTACTCTTTAATAATTTGATAATCTGTCATAAGATGGCACTAAAAGTAAATCAATTAAAAAATAGTGTTAAGCGGAAGTTGGAGTCCGGCCTCTATTCGATGTCCGAACAAATTACAATTTTTTATTGTTTCCTAATCATAGATTTCACGCTTGTTTTCTGAGATATTCCAACGCTGGGCGTATCACGTTGCACCCGAATAAGTTTTCCATTTTGGAAAATTATCACTAACTTCCAAAGTGCAGAGGAAAATGTCGGAGCATGTTAAAAAATCTTAAATCACCCCATTTCTACAATTTTAAAGATAAAAAATCGTACAACAGCTTGCTTGAAAGCTTAATCATGGGCAGAGAGCAGATGGTGTCCGAAAAATCCAATTTTGATAAATCAAAAAAGTTATCGAAAAAATTAAAGAAAATTTTCTACCTTTTTGGATTTTCCAAAATTGAATTTTTCGGAAACCATCTGCCCTCTGTCCATGAATAAGTTTTCAAACAAGCTGATGTACGATTTTTTTATCTTTAAAATTGTAGAAATGGCGTGATTTAAAAAAAAATTGACATGTTCCGACATTTTCCTCTGCACTTTCTAATTTAGTGAAAATTTTCTAAAATGGAAAACTTCTTCGGATTCACCGTGAAACACTTAATTAAAATCTCAGAAAGCAAGTGAAAAATCGATGATTAAGGACTGTCATTTTTTCGTCCATCGAATAGAGGCCGGCCTCCAGCTCGCCTTAAGAGAATTTCCTCTATATACAACTAATGTTAAACCAAAAAATAATGTGAATACTCTACGGTTGAGCTGCCTTTCAATTTCAGTATCACCCATAAAAGAACATACAAATCCAACAACATTTAATGTATTCGATAAAATCAATAATGAATAATGAAAGCAACACCACATCAATGTCCAAACAAATAGCATCATAAGAGCAACAACAAGTAAGGCAATTTGATTCGGTGTTACTGCTTTCCTTAAATCAAAAGCCTGAAATGTTTGTTCAGCCGTCACTGTTGCTATTAAGGCCACTAAACTATATTTTAAATAACTCATTTTCGTAATTAATCAACTATAGAATTATAAAATTAACTATTATTACAATAAAGAATTTATTTGTAACTTGTACGAAACTGACGGTAACTAATCAAGACAAATCCAAAAATTTCCAAAATAATCAGTTTGAATCCAGATAAGAAAATCGCCATCTATGAATAGAACCTCATACTGCACTACTAAGCTAAAATTTTCTTTCTACTCAAATTTTGCAAGAGGGCACTCTTCATACGAAGGCAAGAGCTTATCAATACAAGACAGAGGTGTCCTTATCATCTACAAGCCTATAGGGCGCCAATTAATTTACGAAATTTGCGACGAAACAAAGATTTGTTTCTAAAATATCTAAATTTAGATAGGCAATTACTAATATTGAATTATTCAAGATCAATAAAATCGCCCAACAAAAAAATTATAAAAAACATTTCGGCGTAAAGTCTTAGTAAATCTCTATGATCTAGTTTCTGGATCAATAAAAATGTTCAACCGTTCCAGAAATATTTGGAAAAAACTGAGTTTGCAAGGATAACTTCAATCCTCAATATCCCCCATCTCTTCCCAGATAGCAATATGAAGTTTTGATGTATTCTAAAAGAGTTCTTATTTATGATTAGGACGTTAGATTTTGCGTCAAAAAGAACCCTTTAAGAAGTCCTCAAAACGTCGAATGCACCACTTAATGAACACCTCAAGACTTCTTCAAAAAGAATTAAGAATTATTTTTTCTGACTTCGCAAATAAAAATGCTTTAAGAGCTCATTTTGTGATTAACAAAAATGACTTGCTGAAGAACTTGATTTTCTAAGCTCTCAAAAAAGGAGTCAAAAAGAATTGATATTTGAGAAGTCTTAAATAAGACTTCATTGAAATTTGCCATTTTTGATTTTTACTTTTTTATGAGAGGAATAAAAATAATTCATAGTTAAATTTAATATTATTTGTCCAATCTTATAAACATATATAGTTACAAACATAGGTACACACAGGCTGAGTATAAAGTAACGCATAATCGTCATAACTTTTTTATTTATCAAAGCTTCGAAAAACGCCGAGACAGGTAACTTTTAATTTTTTAATTAATTAATCGTGAGTGAGCCAAAACGGCTCTATCAGTTACCATTGCGAAGAAAGGGCGCCATTATCAATTTTTTCAAATGGCACCCCTATTTTTCATTGCATCTTCGGGTAGAGCGTATCTTTCTACGTTCAAACATGTGAAAATTAGAAAATGCGTAATAAAAAATACAAATACACGACATGTAAACAATATCTTATTTTACCTGCTTATTAAAATTACTTATTTCACTTTAATTCACTTTATTTGTACAGTATTAGGTACCCATTTCATACATTTCTATTTAGAATACACAAACAATATAACTTGATAACACGTAATGTGCAATTATACCCTGAGACAGATTAAAGATGTCTTAAGGAATTCTTGTATTTGCTTACTATGAGAATACGGTAAAAAGAATACCTGAATGTCATAAAGCTGACCTCTTTGTGCAGACTTTTTAAAGAATTCTTAAATTTGGCGTCATGAAGAAACAAAAATAAGAATGTCAAGGAATGCCACAGAACTGACGTCTTAAATAAGAGCTCTTAATTTTGAGTTCTTAAAAATGATGTCATTAAAAAGACTTCGTAGTGGAGTCTTTCTGATTTGGATGCTATCTGGGTTATATACCAAAAGTGCAAGAAGCCTTTGTCCCTAGTTTAGTATATTGGATGGATAAGTACTCTGTAAGGGGCTCTAATCCTTAATTTCGACCATTAACGAATCGTTCAAAATTTTATATCAGGGCTTCGGACCGTTATAACAGATATATTTAAAAAAAACTGTTTTCGCAGGGGTATCTTTAATGCCCAGAATTTTCCTTAAGATTTAATACGGACGACAAAATAAGCATGCCTTAAAATAGAATCAACTAGCTATAAACCAAAAAACATCAAAATCGGTAGTTTTGATTTCGGGTGATTAAACTCGCATTAAGTGCCCTGACGTATTTATTCCTGGCGGTTTTTGTTTTAGGTTCTTCGGATTTCATTCCGACCTAAATTATCGTTTTTTCCGGTTTCCGGTTTTGGTTCAGTTCTGGTTGGAAGCCCTATTTTATATCAGATTAAATGTAAGTGTGAAAATCTGGATAATTATTTCCATATCAATACACTCGATGTAATCTGAATTAGGCAACGTTAGAACTGGGGTTATGTTGATAACTTGATAACCTTTGAATTAGAGCAATTCGTCACAAATCTACTCGTACATCGTATCAAGTTAAAGTCAAGTGAACAATGTGGCGAATAATTTTATTATTTCTGATATTCACCAGTACAAATTGTGCCCCAATAGATCCAGTTACACCACCAAGTAACACGATAATCCGAACAAAAACCAGTGCAGAGAATCAAGGAAGAAGTAAACGTGTTTGATAAAATTGCCTCAACTAATATTTACAATTATTGTATTTTTTCCAAGTTGAATATAAGGTGTTGGAGACACCCCACCATTTGTTTATTGGCCGATGCAATCCCAAAGATGAAGTTCTCCATCAGGAAAATATAATTTTGCACAATGATGGAAAGAGTCAGGTAGCTGCTGATATTAGAGTAAGTCGACTATTCACAAAAAAATCAACATTTAAGCATTGAGTATAACAGGTAAACGTCGAAGCTGACGTCTATATTACATGTGCGAATATTTTCGATGAGATACCCAATGGAGAGGGTGGTTATCCCAGTTTTGTAGCAGGCGGTGTTGGTTACAATTTCGTACAGTTCAATATCACCACAAATTATGGTAAAGGCTTCCATTTCTTCGTGCAGATTTTCGGCCATGAAATCAAAAATAAAGAGGATAATAAAATTCATTAAATTTATCCGGGTTGCTTCAGAGCCCGGGGAAGTTTAAGAGCATGTAACGGCGTATATTGGATTCTATGTAATTTCCAAAAGAACAAATTTTTCGTCTCCTGCTAAAACTGATTTATCTTACCGTTTTGGGAGACAAAAAATTTGTTCTTATGGAAATCACATGAAATCCAATATACACCGTTATAGTGATACCATGCCCTTAAGTGCAATCAAAGGCGTAAAAACGTTCAAATATAACTTCTTTATTAATTTGAACATAAATACAAGTCATGTACTACGGGTGGTATTCACTAAATTTTAAGAGATTAGTCTATCTACAAAGGAACCTGCAAGTTACTGTCTCAATCGCTTATCCCATATTTTTTCAATCTAGGGATACTCTAGCAAAAAACTGAATATAATAGCCATATCGAATCTACAAAATGAGTGGAATAGGACAGTTGCACAAGGTTGTTTTATACTTGTCTATTTTCAATTATTGGGAGTATTGGAATTGTAGTGAGAAAGATAGTTCTGTTCTGTTCAATGTGACTCAATATCTCGCTTGGATAACAGTAACAAGTCTCCAAAAAGTTAGTGAATACCACTCTATATCTAGTAGCGTTATTATATAATACACAAACAAAATCAGACTTTATTTTATCGAAACAATATGGAAAAATTGACGATTGTACAAACCTAAGTATTTTCACAATAAAAAATTGAGCTAGAGTTTCTTGACTTATTAATACGTTCTCATTATGTACAAAAATTTATCAGAGACTACGTAAACTGTTTTTTTTTATCGCTTCTGTGTTTTGGTCATGAGTGCAAAAAATATTTGTTTTTTTTTTCTTGTTTCTTTTTTACTTCTTGTCAAATATAATTTTTAGATAGTTGCATTGAAGAAGGCACTGTACGAACTCAGGCTCTCTTTATATATAAATATTATGAATATACAACGTGGTTATTTGGATAAAGTTTG
This sequence comes from Mylabris variabilis, assembly GCA_037464815.1. Classification (NCBI taxonomy): domain Eukaryota; kingdom Metazoa; phylum Arthropoda; class Insecta; order Coleoptera; family Meloidae; genus Mylabris; species Mylabris variabilis. The sequence continues at coordinate 11,616 of JAZBGW010000655.1, read as the reverse complement.
TGTATCACAAAATGGCAGTGAATATAAATCATCTAATATATTTTCCACTGGTTTTCTTTACTTTCGTTCGAAAACAAAAAAAAATTTGGTTTAATTCGTTTTACGTTTAAAATTAATCAATAATAATTTACAAAATAAACAACAAACCAAAAACGTTTTGGCAGTGAGAATAGTTTTTTTTTTAACAATTAAAATAAGACTCATAATACGATAATAATGGTAATAAAAATAATAAGAATTACAATTTAAATGATAACCATAATGATAGTCATAATAAAACGAACACCAAATGATAAATACACTACGCTAGTATCTTATGATTAAAATAAATATACAAATAAAATCTTTATATACAGTTCTAGTTATTAATTCCATAAGTGTTATTTAATCACTTAGGTACAAATAAACATGAGATCATTGCAAGGAAGTGACAAAAAAAACATTAAAACTCCGCGTTTTCGACGAGTTTCCGTATTTACAATCCTTATAACTATATTTTACATATCACTGAAATTTTACAAATTATGCAAAATTATTTTGAATTATTTTAATTTAAATTGTACATCTGTTACAAGTGGCAGTGGTAGATTAAATTTAAATCACGTTTACTTAATTTTTTTGTTTATGATATTGATTATAAAAGGTTTTTTTTGTATTACCTACCCTAAAAACTACTACATGAGACGATATTGTTCTGCAGTAGAATTAACAGTTGGATGTAGTGCAAAATTATCATAAACTTCGGTTAACTCATCCATTTTGTACTCTTCTAAACATACAAAACCTTCTAAATTCGGTGATTGTTTACGTGCACAGTCCAAACAATGGACAACATGACGTTTTTCTTGTTCCCTTATAAATAATATATTGAACACTTCAATCTGAAATTATAATTCGTTAAACAATAGTAACTTTCTATGATTCATTTCAACCAAATTGTGGTTGAAACGAATTATATTCAACTATATTTAGAAATAATATACCTCACATTGCCCACAATAATGGGATGCCTCATTTTTACCTCTACCATGGAATTTTACTTCGACACCTTTATGCCTAACAAATTCTAATATCATCGAACATTGTCTTAATGTTCGCATTAAACAATTCCTGGAAATGTTAATTTCAATTAATAGAAATTCGAAATAATATACAATTACAATTACTTAATTAATTGGAATAATTTCGGATCGGATACTTTAATATTTCTCGCTAAATTCCACGATAAATGTAACATTGGTACAATACTTTTAAAACTTTGTAATTTATTCCATTCGTAACGTTCAATAGCCAATTGATATTGTCGTGCTGTTAATGGTCCAACATTCCATGCAATATTATTACACCAACCAACAGCTTGTACCCAATGTACACAACCAGCATTCACCCAAACTAAATCACCAGGTTTTTGATAAAAACGATAAACTGGTATGTTTGCTTTATATAGATCTTCTAATACCGGCCACCAAGAACCGTGCAAATAATTAATTTGATTTTTTTCACATAGTGCACATATCGCACCCCAATATGCGTCTGGTACAGCAAACCATTCACAATCACCAGGTCCAATATTGATATTTATTGAGCAAAAATTATTGTTTTCTTGATGTCCTGGAGTCCTACTACCTGGCACCTAATCAACAATTGTATTTTAATATAAAATAATAAATACCGAAAAAAAACGTACTTTCATATACAATTGAACAGTATTCATTCCTAAAATAACGTGCCCGACATGCGATAACATATTACCAGCTGATACAACACGTGCAAAGGCAGGTAATTTCATTAATTCTTGTAATTGTGGTTTCCATTTCTTTTCATCGGATAAATCAACATTTGTACCGAATCTAAAACGTATTATTACCATTAAAATTATTAATAATACCTAAATAGTGCCGATTTACTTTAACATTTTCGGTTGATGGCATCCTTTTGAATTAGATAATGGTATAATATTGCTTAATTTTCTTCGTTTAGGAAAACTAGTTGAATCTTTCGAATCAGAATCGGATAAACCACTAGTAGATTTATCACGTTCTTCTTTTAAACTTTCTTTAAAACTAGCTGCTTGATATTGTGCATATCTAGCTATTGTTGTATGTGATCGATGCGATATACATGCCCATACTTTTTTACCAGATTGTGGATCCCAATTTTCATCAGACGGTTGTTGTATTTGTGTACGTACTTCAACACTATGATCAGGATTTGCTTCAACTAATGTTTTTGTCGAAAATAAACCTAAATCTAATTTTAATACAGATGCAATTGCTCGTACAACAGCTATTGGATGTTTCAAACAAAATTCTTGTAATTGTGGACTAAATGCGTGTTTCTTATTATCTAAATATACAGATGGTGTTGACGGTAATAATTGTGCGTGTGTTAATTTATTTGTTGGTGGATCTGGCGGTGATGGTGGTGGCGCATGATCTGTTATTAATGAATTACTAATTTCACCTTTAATACCTTCTCCTCTAAAAAATAAATTCAACTGCAAAATTTTAACGATTTTATAATTAAAAAACTCACTTGCACAATCGCAATATTGTTTTTGCATCCATATCGATGTTATAATCAATTTCGAGTCGTTTTTCATTTGTATGATTCGAATCAATCTCCCAAGGTGGTTCAGATTTTATTGTTAGAATACTATCTTGAGTTGTTGGCGATTTTATTTTACCTTTATTATCAGTATCATCTTTAGATTGATTATTATTTATATTAGACGGTGAAAATGGTCCCGACGATAAAATATTATCTATATTTTAAGAAAATTTTATTATTAATATCGGCTAATTTCATAAAATGATAAAATTTTCACCATTATGTGTAGGCTCCTCTTTAATATCAATATCATCCGACCCGAAATGTTTAAGTAAATTTTCTGCTAATGTTGTAGCTAAATCCCTCTGTGATAATAAATCTTTTATTTCTTCTTCACTAACATCAATATCAGATGATGGTTGACCAGAAACTGGCATTGTTATATCACGTGTACAATTAGGAACAACATTTGGTGTTGGTTGGACTAGTTTATCATCACTTGTTGGTGGTGAATAATTTTTAATTGGATTTAATGGTGATGGTGCCACATTATTTTGTGGTGATTGTCCACTAAATTGTTGATTTGAATTACCATTATATGGTGGTGTTGGACGTGTTATAGGGGTAACAGTTGAAGATTGTCTTAATCGCAATTGTTGTTGATGTTGTTGCAATCGGTACTGATGTTGTAACTGTTGCATCAAATTCTAAACCAGAAAAAGTATGTTTTTATTTCTGTATACAGTAAAGGTAATTCATAGGATACATAGAAAAATACAATTATGCAATTTAGTGCCTAATACCGGATGCTTCATCTAAAACGAAAAATTCTTATGGCAACTCCTATTATTCGGTGAGCGAATCGAAAAATATTTCAAGGATTTGTAGGGCGGTACCTAGAAACCACTGTAGCAAAAATAGAGCCTCGTAGCTCATTTAGAAGTTCGCCAAAAACGCTCGTTTTGGACAAGGCCGCAATTTTCAAAAACGAGCAAAGCACGCAAAACGACTAAGAATGACTCGTAGACCTACCCAACAGTGATTTTTTTAATTTTTCTCAATTATATTCTAGAAAAAATACAAAACATTCCCACCTATTCCAGAATAAAATGATGAAAAACGGAAAAACCAAGTTGGGAGAATTCTCAAGGCATTCTAAATCGTTTAACGTGTATAACTCGTTTTTGAATATCGCGACATCATCGGAAACGAGCAATTTTGACCAACTTCAAAATAATCTACGGGGTTCTAATTTTACTAAAATGTTCTCTAGGGACCCTTATATAAATTCTTGAAATATTTTTCAAATCGCTCACCAAATAATGCTAGTAAGAATTTTTCGTTTTAGGTGTATTTTCCCATGTACTTAATTCGAATTGCCTTTACTGTATATTATAAATATTGAACCAACCTGTTGTGTTGGAGTTAAATTGTGGATATTTTGTTGAAAATAGTTTAATAATTGTATTTGTTGTGGTGATAATGGCAATACAGTTTGGGATGTTGGAGTTGCTGTGGTTGTTGTAGTTGTAATTTGAGTTTTCTGTTCAATTGGTTCAGTTTTAAACGTTTTTTGTCCATTGCCAGGCGATGGATACGGCGGCGGTGGTCCTTGTGGTGTTTGTGAGAAACTTTTCTGACAATTTTGCACATTCGCTTTAGATTGTGAATTATTTTGTTGTTGTCTAGATGACATTTCAGCCGATATAGGAAGATTCCAAGCTTCCTCAATTGAAAGCAATTGCCTCCTCCTAAAAATATCCCTCTACTTCTAGTTTCTTTCTTTTTTTTTTGTATTGTAAAGAAAATGCAACAAATTGACTTACTGGCTCGTTACACTCGGCATTGGAGCGTTTGATAAGTGTGATTGAAGAAAATTAATTCTTTGTGATAAATGTGGGTTCATTCCCACTGAAGTAAAATTGAAACGGGGTAATTTCGACGGTATAAATGAATCGTCGGTAATATTTCGATTTGATATACCTCTACTTGAGTTCAAATAACAGGCATAGGCATCTCGGGCTTGACCACAACTCTCGTACAAGATACCTAAATTAGCCCAGGCAGCTGAATGGCATTTATCTAACTGTACTGCACATATGTATGCTTGAAGGGCATCCATAGGTTGACTTTGCTGTTGATATAATACTCTAAAATTAATTGACAATCATAAGTATTACAACAGATTGGAAAATATTTGTTTTAAAGAAAATAAAAAAAACAGCTCCATTTTAAATTATAATATAATATAGGTACTTTTTGTTTGTTTTGTTATCGAATGCGGTCAATGAAATGTAGATTAATTACTTGTTTACAAATTCACTTTAATTTAAACAACTGATAAATAATTATTAAATTTAACTCACCCTATGGAGCACCATGTATCAGCATTGCCTTCTGATTTTTCAACAGAATTACGATAGGCAATAAAGGCATCATGTACTTTTCCTATACTAGCATAACATCTACCTAAGAGATACAAAGTTTGACCTGAGAATTGATCAGCCTCATGGGCCTTTTGTAAACAATGTATGGCTAAAGGGATACGCTGACTTTTATCACCAAGAGAATCATGACAATGATACATCCATCCTATAAAGATCCTATTTATATAATATTTTGTATTTTATTTTAATTTATTTTATTTTTAATAAATAAGCAACAAAAATACTACCTAGTTGGCGTAGTATATCAGCTCGCAACGATTGACTGATAGTTTTATCACGAAGAAGAAGTTCATATCTATCTTTAGCTCCTTTGATTCTACCTTGTACTTCGAATAAATGGGCAATATGAAATTTTACTGAAACAATTAATACAAAAAAATCACAAATAAAACAATTATTCCAAACGAAAGATAAACTAACAATAATTGTTAAAAATATTCTTATAACAAAGCGATCAAATCATTTTGATAAATGAATCAGAACTTTACAGGAAATTTTAACTTTCAATCGGTTAATTTGGACTGAATCATCATTTGAAAAAAATTATATCAATTTTAAATGAATCATTTCGTATCCTATTCCAAATATGTAATAAAAACAATAAAATCTATGCGTACATCAAGAATCCGAACCAAATAAACCACTTTCTAAATTCTGTTCGGATTAATATTTTAGTTTTACAAAAAAAACAAGTCTAGAAAATTACATAAGCAATTGCAGAACTGACCTAACACAATCGCGAAAATATTGTGTTAGATTTAACCTTGTCACACTTGCCTGGTTTTTAGACAAAATGATGTTGAAATATATTTCGTTTAGCTATTCTCTTACCAAGGACATTTATAAGAAAAAACGACTCTTTTTTATAAGGCAAAATTCTCGCAAAAATTCTCAAGATAGCGATACACACACTTACTTGTATTTTTTGATGTCGTACATGGACTGTTATCAAATAGAGCTAATTGTAAATGTTTTAATGCTGATTCATATTCTTGTGTTGCTTTAAACATCAAACCAAGACGTAAATGTACCTCGTTTGCACGTTGAAAACTCGGTGATACATATAAAAGTTGTTGAAATGCTTTCACTGCCCTGTACAATACAAAGAAACTCAATAAGATAAAATTAATTGATATTACAAAAATTTCAAAAAGAAATTTATCAATAATCAAATAATACAGAGGGCAAAGATAATTTTACGTAATACGTCAATTTATCTAGGTTAATGTACTTAAAATGTGTTTGTTTTTAAAAACAATTTTATTTATTATTAGATTAGAAATAACAATAAATAATGGGGAGAATAACGATATTCAATTTAAATTATTTTTCCCCCTAAATATTAACATCAATTTGCTCGAATTATAATTTTAATATATATGTTTTGATAAAAGGTCAAGATTATAAAAGACATAAAAGTACAAGTGTGTTTATATTTTCACGAGTCATGCACACGTGCATGTGCATTATTTAAAATAACACCAACCCTTTTAACTATTTTGAATATCTATAAACTGCATCTTGTACACCAAGGTGTTAATGGATAAATTTTAATTGAATAATTATAATCAAGTACAACAATGTGTAGTGAACGTTTCCAATTAAAATAATTTTGATTAATTTTTCTTTTTTGACAACTAAAGCATTTTAAATTGAAACAATACGTGGTATTAATAAAGTAAAACTATTGACGCTGTTACAAATTCTCTCTATTTATAAATTTTAAATGCGAACGAACTCGTCCCGATGAGCCACTATTTATTTATAATTAAATATTCTAAAATTAATTTCAAAACTTTACCAATCTTTCCATTATTTAAGATTTTACCTAATTTATAAATGGAGATGAAAATTTCTATTAACAGTTAAATGGAATTTTCAATATAGGAAAACCTTTACAAAATCGTGCCACTCTTAAAATAGAAGTCTGTTTAATTTTAACTCAATTTTAATGAAACATAAACGACTTTGGAATTTCAAAATTATCATAGTTATAAAGTATGTTCAATTTAAAATAATCTTCAAATATTTCGTGTGTTAACTTATTATTGTTGATATAAAAATTGAACTGGGAATCATCATTTAAATTTTATTTTTGTAACATTTGAACTAAATGGACAGGAAATGTATTTTTAAAATTCTGTATGTGTACATTTTTTCTTTATTTCTAAATATTTAAAGACGTACATATGAAAACATTTGAATATATTTTTAGAGATGTGAAGAAGAGAAAGTCTACAGAAAATGAGAATTAAGCTTAAAATTTTTTTGCAAAACATTTATTTCTGTAACAAATTGATGCTTGGAAAATGAAGCTTGTACCTTGAATAGGTTTCAACATGGGTTCGATATTTCAGACAAATTTCACATAATACCTCTATTATAAAAGCATGTTTTTTTCTTCCTAACAGATGTCTTAACAATAAAATCGCCTTTGTTATATTTCTCGAAAATTTGAAGACTGAGAAAGAAGAGAGGTATGATTTATAAATGTTGTTGGAACGATATCTATCAGATAATGCTTTTAGAAAATCTTACAACTTTATTTACAATGATAATAAAATAATAAATGTCACTTGACAACTTTTTTTACATGTAACAAATTAACGGTATTATAATTTATGACTTGCAATATACAAAAAAGGAAAAAATTATTAGTTAGTGTTACTGTCTAAAACTGTCTAAAAATAATTAGAATTTATGGACTTTCTTCAAAGCAACTGTTAGATATAGGATATCTTCCCAAAATGTCGATATTCCCTTTTAGATTTTTCGATCTATCGAAGAAGGTGGGTGCTCCATGTGCGGAAACAGATGGACTTAAGCCAGCTGGTGGATGCCAGCTGCGCAGGTGATGTCCTCCACCGACTTGCCAAAGATGTCTTTTCTAACAAAGGCCTTTTCGTTTATATGATCACGTATATGTGTGTTTGTTGTTTGTGTACCTATATGTATACATTTATCTATAGTATAGTGTATATTTTGTATGTGTGTATGGTTGGACGGTTGCGTTTGGACAGGTAGAGAACCCGGCGGTCATTGACGTTCAGATCAAGGTTATAGACAAGTTAGTGCAGTGTTCTGGAGGCTCTTCACTTGGTCGCGACCCAAGGAAAAAAAGACGACAAAAAAAACGACCGAGGAAAAAAAGAACAACAATGAAAAACAATATATGCAAAACAAGTACCTCCCGACCTGCCACAATTTAATACAAAATCAGATTTTTTTACTACGATTAAAAAACGATCAATTCTAGTAGAGTAACAGAAAAATTAACTAATTGAAAGTATGTTAAAATAGATCAAACTATAAAAACGAATCAACCAAAGCATAAAACTCTGAAAATAATTCTTGAACTTGTTTTTGATGAATGAATCTATCTTGATGCCAATAATTAATTACCAAGATAGCATTTCAAGCCGAAAATTGTACACGTAATATGATAAGTATTTTACTCTACGTCTAATGGAACTTGAACAACTTGACTCGAAACAGGTGCGCAATTTGTCCTACAAACAACTACCAGAATTCGTTTTGTTGAGAAACTCAATTAGATTAGTAAGTAGACTATAATAAAAATAGACTAAGGCTAAGTGAAATAATTATTTAGCACCTGGAAGAAGATCCAGATAATTACAAATAATGCCTCTATCACGAATACTGAACGTAAATACACTTTCTCTTTATTCTCGTATTTACTAATCTACTAAATATTGTTGAATTACATATATTTCTATTGACAGATATCAATTCAATATCAATTAAATTACAAAAAGATAACAGTAATGTACATAATGACTTGCAAGTGACACGCATTGGTGAGAATAATTCTTCGGCAATCAGCTAAGTATGTTATTATCAGGCCGATTAATCTTCAAGATAATATTGCAAGTGTAATACATAAATAAATGTCCGGAAATCCACGGTTTTATTATCGGGAATTTGAAATATTTACAATTTAAAAAGTAAATCTTTTAAATTATGAAATTGATTAAAAACAGCCTCCTTTGTTTACATGTTATATTTATATTTCGAAAGTGTTTTATTTATTTAAAATAATAAATGATAATAAAACTGTACCAAATCGATACTGGCTAGTTTAATTTGATGATGAGAATGGGTTATTCACCCAGACTGGGTCCGCTCTTGCTGATACTATTTAACAAACGGATCCTTCAATAGAAGATAGGTACGTGTACTCTATGGTGGGTTGCACTGTACGCACAAAATCTCACGTAGACCAAACCGCCCCTTTGTGAATCCGTTGGTGCATCTCACCCTCAAATTTTATGTAAATAATGTTGTTGTTTTTTTTTATATGTATATATAATATACATCAAGGGTTGAATAAAGGGTTTTCAAAGATATATATCGTAAGAATACAATACTAACAAAACCTTTTGTTCGTGCATGACTGTATATTAAAAAATAAAAAGATAGTTGCGAAGAAAAATAGGTATGTAAAAGAAAGACAATAACTGTAAAACGGTATTCAACAAATAATAATAATAATAATAATAAAACCGTCATTGGGAGAGCTTGTCCCATCAACGTAGGTATTTAATAATATGACGTCACTATATTGCGGAAGCATAACGTTAGGAATGACGTGAGGTATGTCACACAAGCAACATGGCGGATGTTTTCACTATCCAAACATCCGGACGATACGAGAGATTATCGAAAATAAGTCAAAAATCAAAGGGGAAAATGATTAAAAAAGAAAATAATCAAAGATACTTACTACCATTTGAACATGTAATAATCCTTATGACGATTATAGATATTGATATTTATAAACAAAGGACGAACACTTGGCGGTTGTTTTGTAAAAATATTTTTATTTTTTATTTTTATATTTGAACACACACGTTTCACGAATTATTTTTATTTTATTTATACGAAAATATTACAAAATACATATCGATTAGATTATTTACAAAATTCTTTTTCTAATTAAATTTACGTTTTATTTGTATTTTCTTTTTTAATAATGAACACTTGTTGGGTAAATGATAAAGAATAAACTAAAATAACAAAAAAATATAACCACGCACACTGTCCGCACACAACACCCGTACCCGACGAACCTTCGAGCCTACTACTGAAAAACGGAATTACCCTAAAACATACGGCCTATTCAGGGACGGACCGAGGAAGTGCCTGCCGAGGGGATCCTCATACAGTTTATTCCTAAAAACCTAGGACCTAGGAGTCATAGTAGCATACAACAAATTACGAATGTTGTTCGTGTAAAATCGCACAAATATACCGAATGGTTACTGCTATAGACGATGGTAGAGACACAAGGCAGGATTCATGGACGGGACGGGTGAGAGGAACGAGAGGTGTGTGTTTGTGTATATATATATATGTGTGTGTGTGTGTGTGTATATTGAGTTTTATACACAATACGCTTATACATACAAATACAACTACATATACAGCCAATGTCCTTTGTTCAACTGCACTTGCACAAATATTACGCAATTGTTCCGACAACGATGATTGTAATAAAAGAGAGGACGATGACGGTAGCCGCTCAGCTGCTATAATCCGTCAGTAAGCGGTTATCCACTATCAATACATACGTAACATTACTTTCCACTTTTAATAGACTAAATATTGACAGATTGTCACCCGCAAATTTATCTTCCTTCAATAATTAAAATGCAACATGCTATATCGATTTTATTATACATAATTAAGCTATCAATTTATTTTTAAAACAATCATTTTTCACGTCTATTAATAATATTTACAAATACATTTTTTGATATTATTCCCGAATAACACAAAATACAGGGTGTCCCACAGAAACTTAATCATACACGAATTTAGCCGAACTAATAACGGCGATTATTGGCTGTTTTAAAATTATACGCAAACGGCACTTGAACTTTTTAAACTAGGAAGAAAAATAGTTAAAGTCGGGTTTACACAGAAAAAGTCACTAGAAAAAATACGCTAGATCGTTTTAGCGGTAAATTTAATAGAATATTATACAACGACGCTATAATGAGTGCTATTATTACCTCGGTACTAATAGCACACATTATTGCGAGTTATATACTGTACTTTACGACTTATTTCTAAATGTACAGGTATTGGTGGTGTACAAGAATATGTACCTTCTTAATCATTTTCGATTATAAAATCGCAGAAAAGACAGACATTTTAGAACTATGCGTTAAAACTGTCTCCTTTTATTTATTTTTTATCGTTACCATGGTCTTTTTATATTTGTCAGAAGCTATTATCTATACCTTGTTTTTAACCTAGGAGGAATTATAGTCGAAGCCGTCTGTACACTCAGGAAGTCACTAGAAAAAAACACTAGATCGCTTTGGCAGTAAATTTAAATATTTATGTCTCGTTATAGTTTTAATTGTAACATATTTAGCTGCCTGATGAAAATTAAGTTGTTATAATTAACAAGTAATAATAGAGCGCTTTCGAAATAACAGAATCCAATGTCTTTCTACAGTTATTATTCAGAAAACCAAGCATCGGTTGGTGGTTGTAAGAAAACGTACACTTGACAACGCTGTTTGGATTAATGTTATTATTAGAGGTTATGTGAAATTTCTATTATCATTTTTTTCGAAAAATTCGATGA
>JAZBGW010000654.1:0-22418 GCA_037464815.1 Mylabris variabilis | reverse complement strand
GAAGCATTAATGGAAGCCCTTCGGACAGCACAGAAACGTCTATTGTCTGTAACACGTGATCGTACATTCCTTCTAGATCGGTTATTATTACACGAGAAAATCGACAATTCGACATCAGAAAGTGAAGAAACCGACTCCTCAGACGATGGAGAATCAATTAGAATTGAATCCTCGAAAAAGTATGTTATACACTTTTCTAAAAAATTAAAAAAAATCACAATCAATTACAGGCGTAAACTTGAAACGAACTACAACAATCCACATATGAGTGCACATAAATCGATACCGCCACCGAAACGACGCCGACCGCCGCCACCAAAACCACCATCCCTAAATCGACAACTACCACACAATCCAATTATACATTTATCAACAAATTCAACTGGACATAATAGCAATAATATTCTATCAGATGGCCATATGACACCGGAAGAGGTTGAACGACATTTACAATCGCAAAATTATTTAGAATTAGTACCAGAACGTGCACCACCCACTGTTCCAACAGAAATGTTCAGTAATGAACCATCATTGGATAGTGAATCGAACGATATCGGTGAATTGGAGACTTCACCAAGTAATATGGGTGAAGAATTAAGTATTGATATGATACCAGAATAAAAATTAAATTTATTATCTAACAATTAATAGAAAAAAGGCGCTTATATTTATTCTGTTTCATCATTGGTATCTTCATCTTCATCTTTATCATCATCATCATCTTCTTCATCTTCCGAATGACTATCATTAGAATCGTCACTGACATTCTCATCGTTATTCGTTTCTTGCATTTTAGCATATTTCTCGATAATATCTTGAATTTTCTTCTCACCCTCATCTAGATTCTTTTTTAAACGCTTATCCAAGTCGGGATCTTCAGTAGCCGGATCAGGATCACTCATATAAATAGATAAATTATCATGTAATTCCTGTTTACGTCGTGATTGAAGGATTGTACCCAATTTTTTAAAACATTTCTTACTCTCTTCAGTGATTTCATATTCAGCTAATTGTAATTTGTGTTTTTCTATACATTTACGTACAACATTTTCAATATCAACATACGATGGGAATTTATTGTATTTATACGATTTTGCAACGGCTTTATTGATTTCATTATATTTGGATGCGGTCAAATTGATTTTTTGATGTAATAATCGTCCACTATGCGGATCTGTGTTGGTTAATTCACAATACTTTAGATAAACTTTATTTAAACGTGTTGAATAACGATCAATTTTAATATAATATGAATCTTCATCGTCTTTTGATAAATCCATTTCTTTACTTTCTAATCTTTTCAAAATTTTTAATAATGCTTTCATAGATTTTTCGAGTTTCTTAACTTTCTCTAAATTCTCACTTGGTATCTCAATCAATGTACTGTTCATATAATCATGAATAAATTCATACATTTTACGAAATGCTAATACAGCATCTGCTGCTGATTTTGTTGCATTACGTTTACAATTGTCAATTTTATTTAAAAATTCCTCATCAACATCAATATTCTCACATTTTATATACATGTGTTTAAGTTTATCGTATCTAGCTATCAGGCGAGACTCGTAAGCCGATTTTCTAACTGAATTTGTACAAACTTCAAGAAATGCCTCTAAGTGCGATAGATTTGGTGTTTTTGAAGTTGATGGTTGCTGATTCTTCTCATCAATATTATCACCAGTATTTTTTTTACTATCACTAATTGGCAGCTTATTATTTGCTTCTTTGTCATCAATAACACTATCATTCTTTGCTACAGGATCTAAAAATTACTTTTTTAGAGCGAGAGCAATTGTTTAAATTGAAAAAAAATAATACTTAGATTGAAATAATCAACAATTTCTTCATCATCTTGATTTTCATTGAGATTACCTGTAAGTTATTGTTTGTAATTAAAAAAGTATTTTTATAACGTATTTAAAATTACCTTTATTAACGCAATTTTCATTTGCAGTTTTTGAATTTTCGGCCGGACTATCTTCAATTTCAACTGCACTCCCTACTGCCGCGCCGTTTTTTAAACCATTACAATTATCTAAAATTGATAAACAAACGAGTTGAATTAATTCCGTTTACCAAACTAATAATAATTAAACATTGTCAAATTACAATACACATTCTTTTTTATAATATTGAGTTTTTTTAGAAAAAACACCATTTTATATTAAACAAATATTGTTCGAATGGTAGCTTAATTACCGACTCTATGATAGGAGTTTTATTTAATTTCGAACATTATTTTAAATAAATTTCGTCAGTGCAGTGAATGATGGAGTTTAAGCTTTGAAGAAATCTTGTTTTTGTCGAATTTTACTTTAAGATAATGGCTCTACCTATGGGGCTGAGCCCCACAGAACTCAAATCCTTGCTCCCTCTGTCATAAGAACTTTTCCTCAAATCATTGTTTCTTTAAAAGTTGCTCTTGCCTCACCAAAACGCGCTCCACCTAGAAGTTTTATTACTGCGGCCCTAATTACTGAATGACTGATGGTTTCGCAGAAGCCCCTCGCAACATTAATTTTTTTCGTTTTTCGCCATTGAGGTCTAGAAAAAATGCAAACCATTCCCACCTGTTCTAAAATAAAATGGAGAAAAACAAAAAAAATAATGTTAGAAAGATTCTCGAGTCATTCTAATTCATTTTGCGTGCAAATGACTGCAAAAAATTGAGGAACAATTACTGTCGACGTTGCCGGGTATCGACAACAAATTTCTTTTAAATTGTTACACTAACGACGGATATTTTTGCGCTCTTATTTATAATTTGACAATGTTTTTGCACGAATATCACTTTGATTATAAATCATTACCTGTTTTTTGATTAGAATCAACAATTCTTTTCTTGTCTCTAAAATTTAAATTGATTTTAGGAATATCATTTGCCTTTTTAATTACACTAGTTCCTTTCAGGCGATTCACTAAAACTCATCATTGTGTTCTTAAAGATTATTTAACAATGGATTAAAAAAACTGGTAAGAGTAGGGCTCTTGGGTTCCGAAGTTTGTATAAATCGAACAAGAATCAAATTTTGTGGGTATAATAAGAGGGTTTTAATAGAGACCTAAAAATAAAAAATCAACCCCCTTGGTTTGCCCAAGCGGGCTAGTCCATCTCAAAGGGCGGAAGTGTTAGATGCACAAAAATATCACCATCTTGAGCGGAGCATATTCAAAGGTAAGTGTGATTTTTTCAGATTTTTACTACCAATAATTATGCCAAAGACTTACCCAGCGATTTTTTAGTCGGTCTACGCAACCACCATACTATGGCGCGCAGTAGTCGGAGACGACTGATTTTTTCAGAATTGTTTTGTATTCTAATGAAGCGTTATATAATTTTCATGAAAATCGCAGGCTCAAAATCTCCGATGTCGGTTATTATCGCTATAAAAAAAGGAGGAATCCTCAACAGCCACCCTTCGAAATTCCAGACCCAACCGCTATACTGCTGCCGCCAATGTTAGCAGGTAGATTGTTTTACACAATGTTTATACAGCCACAACTAAACATTTTTGAAGCTTAGCCGATGGGAAATCGAATAATCAAGTGTTGTATACAAGAATTTGATTGCAAAAAAGTACTAAAAAATCGCTGGGTGACATTTATCCATTAATTATTAATTAATTGTTGGCGTAATTAGTAGCAATAAAAGCCTGAAAAAAATCACACTTATAACTGAATATGTTCCACTCAAGATGGTAATATTTTTGTGCACTTAACACTCTCCCCTTTCAACCATGGAAGGTATTCCCACTTGCAGGAACCTAGCGGATTGATTTTTTATTTTTAGATTTGTAGTAACCACCCACCAAATTTTATTGTCGTTCGACAAGAGCCCTGCTCTTCCCGAAAAACACAACTACCTTTTCCTGCTACTGTATCCACGTCTTCATCTGAAAAAGAATAGTATTGAAATTTTTCATTTCTTATTATAATTTTAAAAATAAATACTTGATTGTATTCTTGGTTTTTTCGCTGGTGTTTCCGATTCTTCATCTGACGATAACGTAATAACATAATCCATACCCTACCAATTAATTAACGTTTTATTTTAATTACTTTTCCTCAGTTACTTTTCCTTCATCAACAAAAAACACGTCTAATTTTTAGTAACAAATATACCAATACAAAAACACTAAATACCCATATTGCAATATAAACTTTTCTAATAAACGATAGGGATTTTTACGACTTTTGGTTAATTCACCTGATATAGCTTAAAATTTTGAGGTTAATGTCAAAATCAGTAAAACTAACGGTCTTTGACTAACGGCGTGTTATCAAACTTTTAAACAAAAAATGTGAAATTTTCCGATTCTGATAACAGAATGTCCACGAATAGAGTCCTCTTAAATAATTCTCAAAGGCTTGGAATTTCCGATGTTACTACAATAAAGTAAGGTTAAGTTTATTATTGCCAATATGACGATTTAAAATCGTTGATTTTTCAGGAAAGCTGATGAATTTCTACGAATTCTACAATCTAAAAATACGCTAAAAACCATCAATGATACGAGTAAAATTATCTTATGTTTAGATCTAGCAACAACACACCTAGGATCGAGTTTTGATAAAGTAATTTCTTAATATTTTTCCTGGGAATTTGAATGAAATTTGTTTATCATTGTAGGAGACTGCTATAAAATTGAGTGGTTTGAAAAAGACGATCTATCAGAACAGTTTGAATAATTTAGAAAAAATTCTAAATTTAGATAAAATAATAACAATAGCCGAATTATGTGTGCAATTCTCTTGTACAATTATACAAAGCGTTGCTGAAGATATTCTAAAAAATTATCGAAATTACGATAAGAAAATCAAAGATATTAACCATCCACAATATCCAGCAGCTGCAGTTTATACAGCTTGCAAGTAAATCAGTCCGAAATAGTACTTTTATATATAATAACGATAATCGTTGATTTTAGGCTTAAAAATATTAAAACAAATAATAGTAAATTCGTCATAATTAGTCGTTTGAAGAGTACACAATGGAGAGAATTAATTAACGAATTTGATAAATTTACAAAGTCTCTAGGCTTAGTTGATAAATATAAAACAAAGACTGACGAAACGATTAAATTTGTTAATCGAGAAGGTTAATTGTTATAAAATTAAGTTTTCGAGAGTATTTTAAAAATGTATGATTGTAGAAATTGTAAAGAAACCGTCAAGAAAATGCGTGGAGATTGAGAATCAGATTGAAGAGTATGAAGTGTGGCGTGAACGAATTCTAAAAGAAGCAACTGAGGAGCTTTTAAAACAAACAATTGAAAATTGAACGTTAGTATTAATTATTATCAAAATTACCATTACCGGAAATTATTTAGTTATATAATCTTGATAGGTATTATTAAAAACAACAAACAAACAAAAAACAGCCATTGCAAATTGTTTATTATTAGACCTTTCAATTTCAACGCACTAGTGTCCCTGAATTACGTCTATTGTACGTTCACTTTTCATCAATTCCAAATATTCAGATAGGATAAATGAAATAAACGGGAAATCTTGATGAGTTTTATTTTTTCCAACAAAAAAACCGTTTGATTCTGACGATTTTTTTTTATTTTGAACAAAATAGGAATTCGTATAAGTTGCTGGACTAGTTTTATCAACCTTTGTCGAAGGTTATTGCTTTTAATAAATGCACGCCTGTATAATAATAATTTTTTTCAAATCAAAGACGACTTGTATTAATTGACAATTCTCAACTTTCACACACAATCGCCTCAGTTTTCAAGTTTAAAATCAAATGTTTTTTTGTTGCTGTTAATAAAAACTCCAAATTTTCACGGATCTCGATACGAAAACTGAATCAAAATAATAATTGTACGTAATTCAAGTGTTTTTTCTTCTTATCTGTAATTCCACCTAGTGACGGTTGTAATATTTTCCTGTAAACTTAAAAATTTATTCCCCATTTCATAATTAATATCATAATTGTGAAAATGTAAACATGATATATATTTTGTCAGTAAATAGACAAACACAGGTCAGGTCAACTCTTATAATCAACAATAATATTAAAAATAAAAAGAGAGAATAATAACGAGATAAAAATCCAAACTACATATCGTATGTAATAAAGTGAAATGCCAATTCTGTCAATAATATTGTTGCGATTGAAGAAGACCCTGTTGAACTAATTGTATTTTTCCCCCAAAGTTCGTCCATATCGAAAGGCTTCATACGCTGCCTTCCACATCAAATTCCTGTTTTGTTATACAGCACTAAACGATTTTGAAATAGTATAAAGTAAGTTTTTTTTTCTATACCATAGTCTAGTTTATCTTATCATAGTCACGTGGGGATATTTCAAACTAATTAGCAATTAAATTGATAAAAAGCGTTATAGTATTTTTCCTCGCTTTTTTTTGCTATTCTTAAATTAAATTTCAATAGAAAAAATTAACCAAACAACAATAATTGATTTTTAATTTTCAAATTTTCAGGCATTTGGACGTTTGAATTGATCAAAAATGACAGGAATTTCAATATTGTTTAGAAGGTAAGCCAACAATTTTGCCTCAGGAATTATTTTTCATATTTTGATAATGAGAGAATTTGTACTAATTCGGGCGAAGCGTCGAGCCCCCTTTTCCTTATCTTTTACACTGTTTGATAAACAGTATTTTTAGTAATAATAGACTATTGAGACAGTGGAACTTTTGCAATTCGCACACTTTACAAGGTTCAAATTTTTATACATTGTTTATTATTTTAAAATAATTTATTCTCGAAAATTCGCTTCAAATTCATTGATAGATTCTATTATTAACTAAATAATTTAATCACAATAAAAGGTGGTGTTGTTTCAAGGTTCTTTTTCCAACAAATTCACAAATTTGAATTTGAGTCTAGATTTACGCTTAAACTTAAAAAACCTGTCTAATTTGATTCGCCTAGCTTTCCTTTTTTTGTACAATCCATGTGTTGGCTCTTCAGACACAAAATCTATAATTTATTCTGTCTGGATTCCACGAGTACCAAATGATTGTTGTGTTCATTTACCGAAATGATATCGTTTATAAAAGTAATAATTATACAATAATGAATGAATTAGAGGAAAATCAAAAATAATTATTGCATAGACGTTCAGTGAGTTTTGCTCTTTTCGTCTGATTTTTTTGTCATAACGTTTGAATAATTAGGAAAATTCTGATCAATAGCTACTATGAGATTTGATTATAATTTTATTTAGGTATAGAATTTTTTCTTATAGAAAATAGTTGTAAATTTAAAAGCATGTCGTTAGATCTTTGTTTGTTTTCCTTTGGCAATTGGTTCTCATCTACCACACAAATACGTCAGCTTTTAATGTTTTATATAGCACTTCTTTATATTTGAAGGAGTAGTGAAAAGTCTTTGGCTTGTGTATTTTCGTCCTAAATGAACAGTTTTGAGCGAATTTATCCCTAAAGTCGTAAAAACAAAATTATTTAGACACAGCTTTTTGTCGATTTTTGAGCAGAATTCTCGGCTTGGAGTCTGACTTTTAAAACATTTTAATCTTTAACCATCAGTTTTGAACAAATTTTTTTTTGTATCGACAAAATACTATTTAGATACTTTCAGTCGCTTTTTAAGTAAAAATTTGGAATTGAATTTCAATTGTAAGTCTTACTTTTTAACGAATTTTGCTAATAAATTATGAAAAAGATACAATTAAGGAATCATTTTATTAAGCTGAATATACAATTTTAGACTAGATTTTAAGGCATTTTCTTTCCAAATCATCAATTTTTAGCAAAGTCTTGAAAAGTAGCAAATTTAGGCAGTTTTAAAACATTTTTCTTCTCAGGTTTCAATTCATACCGAATTTTTTTGTTAAGTCATAAAAAGTAAACTCTCTATTAGCTTTATGAAGCTGAATTTTAGACTTTCATTACAGATTTTGAAACATTTTTACCTTAATTTAAGTCTAGATTTTGAAACATTTTGATCCATCACGTCTAGTTTTTACCGATTTTTGCGATAGGATCACAAAGCAGAGAGTTCATTTTTTCAGTTAATTTCCCAAAATGTAATGCGTGATTCTAGATATTTTGTCGTAAATCCTAATTTAACGTCGTTTTTACATTAAATCGTAAAAAGGAAAGAATCGAAACGTTTTTATTTGATTTTCGAGCAGATCTTGCCCATTTGATAGCAAAATTTAGAAATTAAAACAGAATTAAGTGGCTTAGAGCAAAAGTAGTACAAGTGACATTTTTTTATAAAAATTAGTTAAGGCTATAAATGCTATTGCAAATATGCTTCTTTCAAGGAGCTGAAGAGGCACAAGTTAAACTCTGCATTAGCACATTAACAAGAATTATATTTTCTAAAAAAATAATTGTTCACTTGTACTACTTTTCCTCTGAGTCACTCAAAATTTAATGATAATTTTTGGAGTATTTGTCATTTGTTTCAAAAGTGAATGAGGTTGGCGATTGCTTCTTTATTCGAACAAATTTTCTCTTATCAGTAAGTGTTATAATTTTAAGATTCAAGCTGTATAGAACAATATTTAATCATGCCTATATGTGACTAGAAAAGACTTTAAACTGATTTGAAAACTTCAATAGGTTCAATGGTTCAAGTTTTGATCCTTAAGTCGATGTCAATTTGAGTTGCGACACTCTCATTCTAGATGAGAATTCAAGCTAATTAGCTAATTACTTTAAGGCCAATATAGTTTTTATTTAATATTGTTACCAACTATAGCAGACAATAATAAATAGGATCGGTTTATGTGTATTTGCAATAAAGAAATTGTGCAATCATTTTACGTTAATATCGATTTTATAATGCATATGTATAATATTTATTATAATCATAATAATAACAATAATTCTTATCATCCAATATTTGTTATCAGCGCGAATTAGCAACAGTACAATTGAGTCTCAAAATAAATGCTTATAAAAACATTTGTTAATAGCAATATTTTTTTTGTTCCTATATTATAACAGATAAAATTAACAAAATTTGTTTAGTAACAGATGTTTGTAATTTCGACATCAATCTTGTAATGATGATGATGATGATGAATATCATTTTACATTTCATACAAATAATATTTTTTGACCTCCATTAATTAAAATATTTGTAAATTTGTTAGGATCCGTCTTGATTCGAGGAAAGTTATCTACAATTACCCCCCAAGCAGGTACCAAATCTGTTCAGGTTTTCGTACTTTGCTTTCTCAGCAATGGTGCTATAGATTATCTTAATTAAAAAAAATTAAATGTTTACATTGAAATTAAAGGTGTGTGTATTTAAATAAGTACTATAGTTGCATCAGCTGTTTCTCTGTATAGACAGTTGAAACACACCCACAATTCTCACCAATCAAATTGTTCGGTTTAAAGTC
The DNA here is from genome assembly GCA_037464815.1 of Mylabris variabilis. NCBI lineage: Eukaryota > Metazoa > Arthropoda > Insecta > Coleoptera > Meloidae > Mylabris > Mylabris variabilis. The sequence continues at coordinate 13,057 of JAZBGW010000654.1, read as the reverse complement.
GACTTTTGAATGGCCTCGATTTTTAAACTGTGATTAATTTCAAATGATTTCAAAGGTTAATAATACATTTACTGGAATTTAATGAATTCTATAATATTACCATCAATATTTATTGTAAACACTTATTTAAATCCTTTGTTCAAAAAAACAAGTTGATACAGTCGTTGGAGTTTCAACTTTTAAATAAAGCAATGAACTAACAAAGACGGTTTCTATTTTAAGCTAAAGGTTTTTCAATTTTTTTAGCAATAAAACAACTTCCGTAATTTCTAATGGAAATCCATCGAAAACAATATTAAACGTTATCAACTTTTTTATCTGATAACAATTTGAAGATTTAATATTATGGAAATTACAGTAATTTCAGAAAAATTTCGAAATACGTACAAATTTTATTGCAAATACGAAAACAACACGATAATTTTGTCATCAACAGGACTTTGTTCCTTCTCCCCCTACTCTTGTGTATTCAGGGGGATTCTCTCCTTTGTATGATTGGGAATACAAAAGAGAAGGGAGATTTACTTTCGTATATATAAATGACCAATCTATTATATTCCTCAATATCCAAAAAACAGTCTTTTCCTTTGTTTTGGACAACAATAAAGTCGATTAATCTGGCTAATACATTGATCAAACTTATCCCCAAATTTCACAGAACAAGTTGTTTTGTGTCCAAAACAAATAAAATCTATCTGAAATATATTTTCGGTTATTATTCTATGTACCATAAGAGTTACACTTAATTCTTGTAACAACTACGGTAAATTAATAAGAATCCAAAATGCCTGAATTCGATGGAAAGCAACCTTTAAGGTAAGCCTTATTTTCTCTATTTTTTTCTTGTTTATAATTTTTTCGGCAATAATTGATAAGTTTTTCAAAAAATTACAGATGTACTAATGAAGTTAGTCGTTTCATTAAACATGCCCATCATCAAAACATCGGCTTGTTCAACCATGTCAGAGGTGTTAGTGTGACAAACGGTCGTTTCAAGTGTCTTTCAGGAGAAGTCCAGAAGTTCATTGATGAAAATGTTGAACTATGCAAACCGGAATCTGTACACATCTGTGATGGTTCGGATTGTGAAAATAAAAAATTATTGAAACTATTACAAGAACAAGGCACAATTATTCCATTACCGAAATATGAGAATTGGTAAGTTTTTTTTTATTGGTAAACCGTCAATTTTTCTATTGATTGTCCTTATAGTTGGTTGGCTAGAACGAATCCTGCGGATACGGCTCGTGTTGAATCGAAAACGTTTATTTCTACAGAAGAACGTTCCGATGCTATACCAACACCAAAAGAAGGCGTAAAGGGTACATTAGGTAATTGGATATCGCCCTGCGATATGAAGCAGGCTGTTGAGGAGCGTTTTACCGATTGTATGAAAGGTCGTGTAATGTACGTAATACCATTTTCAATGGGACCAGTTTCATCACCATTGGCAAAATATGGTGTTCAAATTACTGATTCAGCATATGTTGTTGCATCCATGCGAATTATGACACGAATGGGTAAAGATGTTTTAGATAAATTGAATGAAGGTGCTGAGTTTGTTAAGTGTTTACATTCTGTTGGTACACCGGCTAGTGGTTGTCAGGAAATGCCAAGCTGGCCCTGTGATCCAGAACGAACTATAATCCTGCACAAGTAAGCCCAAAAAATTAATAAATTATCATTTTATTGTAATAACGAATAAATCTTCTAGACCTGACACTAATGAAATCGTCTCTTATGGAAGCGGCTACGGTGGTAATTCTCTACTAGGTAAAAAATGTTTTGCTCTGAGAATTGGTTCAACTATCGGGAAACGTGAAGGATGGTTAGCTGAACATATGTTGGTGAGTTATTCATAATAGAAACTAAATTAAAATCAATTTTATTGAATCGATTTCGAATTGTTAGATTATGGGAATAACGAATCCAGACGGCAAGAAACACTATATTACCGCCGCATTTCCATCAGCTTGTGGTAAAACGAGTTTATCAATGTTAACGCCCACATTGCCTTGTTATAAAGTTGAATGTGTCGGTGATGATATCTGTTGGATGCGTTTCAATGAGAAAGGTGAATTGCGTGCAATAAATCCTGAAAATGGTTTCTTTGGTGTTGCACCAGGTACATCAACAGCAACTAATCCAAATGCAATGGCGGCAATTTTCAAAAATACAATCTTCACAAACGTTGCATCAACTAGTGATGGTGGCGTATTTTGGGAAGGTTTGGAGGATGAAATTGATCCCTGTGTTGAAATAACTGATTGGCTTGGCAAACCATGGAAACTTGGTGAATCGGAAACACCAGCCGCCCATCCGAATTCAAGATTTTGTACGCCAGCCAAACAATGTCCAATTATCGATCCGAATTGGGAGGCTCCGGATGGTGTACCAATTTCAGGAATATTATTCGGCGGCCGTCGTCCAACCGGTGTACCATTAATTTACGAAACTAGAAATTGGAAGCATGGTGTTTTTGTTGGGGCAACAGTGCGTAGTGAGGCTACAGCGGCTGCTGAACACAAAGGCAAAGTTATTATGCACGATCCGTTTGCTATGAGACCGTTCTTTGGTTACAATTTCGGACATTATCTGGACCATTGGCTCAGTATGGAAACGAAATCTGAGTGTTTACCGAAAATCTTCCATGTCAATTGGTTTAGAAGGGATAAAGATGGTAAATTTCTATGGCCCGGATTCGGTGAAACTATTCGTGTGTTGGATTGGATTTTGAGACGGGTCGAGGGTGAAGATTGTGCCTGTGAAACACCAATTGGTTATATACCATCACCTGGTGGTCTTAATATTGAGGGATTAGAAGGTATTGATTTAGAAGAATTATTCTCATTACCGAAAGATTTCTGGCAGCAGGAAGTTTGCGAAATTGAGAAATATTTCAATGAGCAAGTTGGCTGTGATCTACCGGACGCAATATGGAAAGAATTGGAGGATCTAAAGAAACGTATTGATGAACTGTAAAATTGTATTATCATTATAACTATTATTACTGTATTTTTAACACTTTTTGTATATACATGGAATATTTTAAAAATAAAATGATGTCTTTTAAATAGAATTAATTGAATAAATAAAAATATTGAAAGATCGAGTATTTAACAAAGGGGATCGACAACAATCAACTAGAATCTTTCAAAACTTTCCGGCCCATTGATAACGGTGTGAATGTACTTTTACTAGGTGGTGGATTTAATTTGCTTGTAATATAAATAAATGCCTCGTATAAACTGTTACGGTGTAGAGCTGAAGCTGTAAAATGCCTTATTTTTTCACGATTACACCACAACATTGCCTTACTTAACGTTGAATCAAAATCGACCGTTTCGTATTCTTTAAATTTATTCCCAATTACTATAATCGTCACCTCTTTTTTATCCTTATTCTTGTCGATATCCTTCTTCAATGCAACTAGAACATCCAACGATTCCGGTTTTTCTGTATCGTAAACTAAGATATAACCATCAGCTATTGTCAGATAATGCCTGGGCAATTGTTGGTTTGTTGTACCATTTGCTGTACTTGTTTGTGATTGTTCTATGCCGGCTGTATCGTAAAAACGGACTTTTTCACGAGTACCTTTATCCGATTCAATATTAGCAACGTAGATATCTTCAATAGTTGAATGTAATTCCTGAAAATATTGCAACTAAACAAGTGTTTGAAAATTGGAAGATTATAAAAGAAATACCGATTTTTCCGTAATGTTGCCGTAAATGACCTGCTCTAAAATAGCAGTTTTTCCAACCCCTTTCATTCCACATACGACCACTTTACAAGTTTTACCCATTTTCTATAATTTTCGGCGCTTCCTATTTATTTGAATCAACATCGAAATGTTGACAGTTTATTTGAGAGAGTTCAATAAGACAGAACGTCCAATTACCGAACAACAAATCAAATTATGAAGACACCAGCGCCACCGAACTGGTGAAACAACAGTCTCTTTACCTCTGTTTTTAACAAACGTATGTAGGTTAGAATCTTTGATAGATTATATGAATAGCTGTAATAACGGTTACACTAAGGATCGAGACTCACCTACGTCCATGGAGAGCGCTGACGATAATCGTGCGACAATTTAAAGAAGGTTCATAGTCTAAGCTTAGTAATAACCTTGTCTAATTGAGGCATGACAATCCATCTCAACCAATTCTTCTTTTCTCAAGTTAATTTAAAAAAAAACTGAAATGATTGGGTCTTAGCAGGGAGGATAGTAGGGTCAAGGTGCCTAATATGAGATAGTCTCCGAATATGAGACAGTAGGCTGTTTCATAAGAAGTAAAAAAATGGGATACTTAAAGACAGCTAAACCGTTTGGTGTCCCAAAGCGAACCAATGGGAGATATGTTAAGATCGACAAGGGTTCTGTCGTTTGTAGTAGCTATCTCACATCAGGAATCCCTAGTGTCTGATATTAGCAGGAATCTTATTCTTTGATTGTCAAAAATGACAGTTTTGATAAAACTTTTAAAGTACAAGAAAGTCTAGCTGCTATCGATTGCTTACTTTTGGGAATTATACTTAAATAAATGCCCCAACATTTCGACAAAAAAAATATAACAGTTAATGTTACAAATTACATAAATTACAAGCCTTTAGAAAAAATATCTCATATTAGGCGTCCTTATCCTATAAGGCAAGACCGGAATATCAGTCAAATCATACTCAATTTTTATGATTTAAATATATTTTTAAAAAATATTCACATTAGTGTCATTTTCTAGTCGGTGTAAAAATGGTGGATGCGCCGGGCGATCTTGTTTCTCAATATAACGAATCCACATCTTAATCAATTGAAGATTTTGATTTTTTTTCTAACTTCTCTGATGTAACCCCTAAATGTGAATATCTCAACAATAAGAACCGCAATACTAATCGAATAACCAAATAATAAAATCGTAAAAACACCAACAACATGTGTCCAATTCAATTTAACAACATTGCTATCTTTCTGTGGATTTCTAACAGCTCTATGTACATACGGATCTAAACATGAATCAATTGCCTGAAGTAATGATCAGCTTTATCTTTTTTTACCTTTATCTACAGGGTGTGTCCTAGTGACGGACCATTAGAAGTATAAGGAGTTCTAACTGATGAATATGTTTGAAATTTGGTATATATTAGCCAAAGTATCTTTGGAAAATATTCTCATTATTCTAGAAACCTTCGTTATATAGAGTAGTGCACCCTACTCTCTTATTTTAAGTGGAATAATATATTTTTTATTGTATTTTAAACTCTTTGATAAAATCGAAGGGGACTTTGATAATCGTATAAAGAAAAATATTATATTATGGTTTGAAAATTGCCTGAAAGAAAATCTTATGTCAGCCAAACGCTGAAAAATAATTAAATTCTGTAAGCTTTACTGGAAAGAGCATTGCTTATGCTATTTGCATTCCAAACATCAACATTTTAGCGGCAATAGTTTGATTAATACGATTTTTTTAATAAAACACTGCAAAACCTAAAATTTCATGAAGAGCTAAATATCGGAAAAACTTTCAGCGTTAGACCCTCGCTGGTGGAAATGAGACTTGGAATAACTCGGAATAAACAATTTATTTCCATTTTTTTATTACGAGTATTATTAATACTGATAATAATAATACTAACAAAAATAATAATAACATTATTCCGAATTTATTTCCATTTTAAGACTTTTTCAGAGATTTTCGGAATTTTCAGAGAAAGTAAGACTTTTTTAGAGATTTTCAGAGATTTGCAGAGAAAATAAGACTTTTAAAATGTTTATTCCGAGTTATTTCGATTCTCATTTCCGCCAGGGCTAGATCGTATTATCAAAGTCCCCTTCGATTTAAGAGAAGAGAGTAGGGTGCACTACCCCATAACACCTGGTTGCTAGAACAATTGAATGATTTTCCACTGGTACTTTAGGCGGATAGATGTCTATATACTAAATATTCATCAATTAGAACTTCTTATACTTTTATAATGGCCCATCGCTAGGAGACACTATATACATACCATATCGTGCCATTTCAACACTAATCCAGTTTCTAACGCATTTAACACGAAACGATCCAATATCGGTAATAATATAGAACTTTTACGTGCTAAAATTATACAATACGTCCAATAAATATCGTATTTCATCACACGATAATATTTGATAATATCTTTTTTGATGAAACCACCAACTGCATAACTCTCTAAAATTGTAGTGTAAAAATTTATATTTAATTAACAAAAATATTTATTACTGGCCGTAAATCGTTCTATAGCAAAAGCAAATTTTCTCGTTTTCGAATAGTTTTCTAAATCTTCTTCAGTTGCTACAATGAATCGTTGGACCACTTTGCGATATTCTGACTCTTCAAAATCTAAGATAGCTTCAATCCATGCATTACTAGTACCACCCCAATGTAAACGGCTATCGGCTAGATCTTTAATTGTATCAATTGGTTTTTGATAATGTGGTACGGTCATAATGCTAGAATAACTACTGGAATATAAACTGGTGATAAGTAAACCGAAAATCATTAATATTATCACAATAACTTTCGTATTAATCTCTTTAGGCATTTTACTGTCTGTTACAGATTGACTTAGAAAAATCCTATAAATAATTCCGACAGATTTTGTGAAATACTGAAATAAACTTTCATGACTTTCAGTATTATAGACTTCCAACATTACACTATTGTGGTTATAAAAATATAATTCAAATGATAGAACAATTATAGAAATAATAAAAATGCATCCAACGCCGATCCATATTTGCCGACCGAACGAATAAACCGGCGTTAACAATCCATCAGCCACCCTATCAATAATTAAACAGAAAATTTAAAAAAAAAAACTTGAAAAAATTACAACTAACTTTGGCGCTGGTACAAGGCCTGTAACCGATGTTCGAATCAACGGTACAACAAAATCAAAATAATGAAATGCCGACTCCCACACTCCTATTGAAGCGAAACCAATATCAGCACTATCATCCAATATTTTCCCTCGTAGACCGGTGCCAGTGAAATTTTCAAAGATTTCACCCCATAGTTGATCAGCATCATCATTTACAATACCGATCGGTGTCATATTATAAGTTTTTGAAAAATAGATAGCTGCAGTTAATTCTGAACCATAGAATGACATAAATCCACCATTATGATCGACAACTTAAATTATTGTTAAATTGTATTATTGATACTGATAAAAGTGATACCTATTTACCAGGTACTGAATAGGGAGGATACGTTAATGTGGAAATGCGTAATTTTCGTCCATGCTGATTCTTGAGCTTGTCCGAATAAAGATTAGAATTTTCATTGAGAAAACTTTGATTCTTTATAAACCATTTGTTGATCAATATTGGTGCATTGTTATCATCAAAACCAACATATTTATGTGTAAAAAATTCAAAAATTATCTCCCCTGTTTGGTTAAAACTTAATTTCGAAAAATTTTGATTATTTAGAATTTTCACCACCAGTAAATCAGCAATAAAATTTAATTGTTTTAACTGAAAAATCTTTTCAATTTTTTGATTATCCTTCAATACAATTAAATATCGTCGTTCATTAAATCGTTCCGAGCTGAAAAGTAGACGATTCTCGATTTCTTTTAGGCTAATTTCCGGTTTTGCACTATCAATAATAATACCACGACATCCGTAATTTTTAAACATTAATCCATAATCGGATCGATTTTTTATGTTAATTAAAACAGCTGGAAGTTGATTAGAAGAATATTGGAAATTGTCCAATTCTTTCACGATAAAAACACAATTGTGATTTTGAAAATATTGATTGATTATTAGATTTATTAAAAATGTTGTATAATAAAAAATTGTCGACATTGTTTTCAAATAATACTCGGAAACAAACTAACAATGTAGATTTTATATGTCGGCAATATTGCGGTTTTTGTCTCGATTATCGTAAACAAAATTACATTTATTAGTCTTATTATTACGAAGAAATTGAATAAATTGTGGTCATTATGAAAACGATTACATTTTACTATTGCTTATTGGTTATTGGTAATCATTAAGTGAATTGATCATAAATGAAAGATAGAAAGAGCGATAAATTCGATTATGGAATAAAGAATGGAGAGAAAGAACGAACAATGGAGGTAAAATGGCGCCATATTAAACAAGGCTTCGAACCGGAACTGAACCCAAAATCGAAAACCGAAAAAAAAACATGAAATTTTAACCGGAACGAAATCTGGAGCTGAACCGAAAGCATGCCACTTAACACGATCCTTTGTTTTTCACCTCTTCTTTCTTGCCCGCTCCGGAACTGCGTCGAAACTCCTGATTTGGGAGATTTTTGGTATATAGGTAGTCCATTTCATTTGCTTACTTCTACTCAAGCTTAAAAAAGATATTGGGGGTGGAAGTGAAAGTTAACCCTGTAAAAGTAGCGTTTTCAAATATTCCACGAACGACTCAGTATTTTTTTACTAATTTCAAAACTAAATGTTATAGATGCGTAAGACTATCAGAAGGTCTAAACCGAGTTTTCATTCCGTGTTGAGAGTTAAAGTTGCAGATAATTATATGCTTTTTTAACGTTTATAGCGATTTTTTACCCCATGGCAAACATATCGCCATGAAAATTCTTCTGCTAATAAAAAAATAAAAGTTACTTTGTCCGAGGATTATTCTGGTTATAAAAATATTTACCCTGTAAATGTCTTTCAGGGGTTGTACTTTTTATTGTTAGTGTAATATTTTGCTCTTCATCGACTTTTAATTCACAAAAAACAATGTGGCTGATGAGAATACTAAAAAAAAACATTAAAAAAAGCTTGTAACTCTCTTGAACTGAAGATTGCTCTACAAAGAAAATACAATTGCTCAAAATATGATGATTGAGGACAAAAATGTGTTAAAGCTTCACTTGAATCTTAACCAAAATGTCTAAATTATCCTCCTTTCATGACCTAAAAGCAAAAGAGTTTAGCTCCAAAGGTGCTTGAATCTTCTTTTTTTAACTCTCCATTAGGTAACTGCATTTAAAACTGATGATCGCCTAAAGAATGTTTTAAAATCTGTAAGAATTCTACTTAAAAAACAATTAAATAATCTCCTCCCAATAAAAGGCAGGTTCGCCCATATGTTGAACCTTTCTCATCTTTCTTCCTTCTAAATTCTTATTAGTGGCCTCTGTTGTTTGCTACGTGTACTTTACCAGCTCAAGTGAAACATCTCAAAAAACTTAGTGTGCGTGTGCGATATATTTGACAATTCAACAATTGTCAATCTAATACCAATAGTGTAACAAAAAATTTATTTCGAAAATAATTCAAATATACAAATAAACATCAAAATTTTGATATTTGTTGAAATTTACTGATAATTTCTTATCAATCCTATTGAAAAATTGCTGAATTACATCTAAAACAAATAATTATATGCAAATATATATTTTCGCTTCGTTGGCTGTTCTGTACGTCATCATAACCTATAAATTATATGGTTTTATTGAAGTAGTCGAAAATTTTGAAAAAATGGTTACGAACACCGATAATTCATCAGATAAATATTCAATACTTTTACCAACCTATAATGAAATCGACAATCTACCGATTATAGTTTATCTAATTGTAAAACATATGAAAAACAGGTAAATTTAATCAATTTTTATTGTTATCATAAAGTTATCAATAAGAAAAACCAATATTCTAGTGGATATGATTATGAAATTATTATAATTGACGATGGTAGTCCTGATGGTACCTTAGAAGCTGCTAAACAATTACAGAAAATCTACGGCGAAGATAGAATTGTATTGAAGCCAAGAGAAAAGAAATTAGGCTTAGGTACAGCTTATATGCATGGTGTTAAATATGCTACTGGTAATTTTATTATAATTATGGATGCTGATCTAAGCCATCACGTATACGAGTACTATAATTTACTTTTTAATCCACTAATCTATCGAATTTTAGCCGAAATTTATACCGAAATTCATCGAGAAACAGAAATCGAACAATTTCGATATTGTCTCTGGTACACGGTATATTGGTGATGGTGGCGTATATGGATGGGACTTTAAACGTAAATTAATATCACGCACTGCAAATTTCTTGACACAATTAACATTGAGACCTGGTGCCTCGGATCTAACTGGTTCATTTCGTCTATATAAAAAAGATGTTTTAGAGAAATTAATAAAGAGTTGTGTATCGAAAGGTTATGTTTTTCAAATGGAGATGATTGTACGTGCGAGACAATTCAAGTTTAGTGTTGGTGAAGTACCAATTACGTTCGTCGATCGTGTCTATGGTGAATCGAAATTGGGCGGTTCCGAGATATTCCAATTTGCTAAAGCTTTATTGTATTTATTTGCAACAACATAAATCGGACTCCAACCGGAAAATTATTATTATTATTATTATTTCCAATACATATTAATTTTAAGGGGGTTTATATAATAATGTAATTTTTATTCAAATATAAACTATGTTTCATAATTTTTCTTCATCAGTTATATCAATATTTGAAAAAAACCCTCTTATCAAAGATAGCAGATAAAGATCGACGGTAATTGAAAATAATTCTTGTGAAAAAATCAATAGCAATAGAATTATGGAACCAGTTGATACTTGAAGATACCCCATCATAGACAACAGGGGTGAAATTGAAACAGGCAATACCTGGACTAGATCGTTAATACTAAAACCAACTGTGCCTGTAAATGGTAATTTGAATAGATTTGGTTTTAAAATTATGAAATTGCCGAAGACTACCACAACTATTGCTGCTGCTGCCACTATCAGGAAAGAAGAAGAAAATATACGAATGTAATAAAAGGCGTTCGTTCTAATAGAAGATTCGATTTATTAATGAAATTGAGAAATACTAAAGATTAATTCTATCTAACACTGTTATTGTACTATGTTTTTCCCACTTGTATATGTTTTATGTTATATTTTAATAAAGTAACATTCTATTAAGTATTAATTGTAGATTCATCGAAATATTTATTGAATTTTTTCCAAGCACGCCGGCTTTTTGGGTCTTTCTTGCTGTTTGACGGGTTCAAGTTGGGCATTAAGCCTAGAAAAAAAAATGCTGATTATTATACAGTCCAAAATCATTTATGACTGGACAGTTTGATTAATATTCCAAGGATTTGTAGCGTATCTGTCGGAGGACATTACAGCAAACATGAGTTACGCCACAGATCCTCAAATGATTCAACTTTTTGAAAATGTTTGAATTAATTTATCTACCAGCTTTCTGTGCCATTGTAACTAAAGTCGATATCCGTCGTTGTTGTTTATTACATAAACCAGTAACACGTTTTGGTAACATACATCCATCGGGTCGTACAAACTGACTTAAAATCAATACGTCTGTATGTTTAATATCTAAACCGGAGGCACAGACTGGACATATTTTTGGATTATCATTCTTCAAGAGTAATGATTCACGGTCGGAAGGTGTAATATTTGCACTAATTGTTAGACAATTATCTTGCTGAATTTCATTAACTAGAACAGAAAATACCAATATAACCTCAAATTTGACCGAATTTAATGATTACTTTGTTTAAGTTGATGAATCGACGTTAGGGATAATCGACGGATTTGATTTAAAAATTGTGGAAAATTCGAAGTTTTCACTAATTGAAAAACTGAAACCATTGCGATAAGTTGGAAGAAAATTCGAATAGCTTGCTTGATGAATTACTAAAAAAAAAACAATAGAAAACACGTACAGTGTTGCCAATTTCGCTCCTATTTGCACCCATCAAAACATAGAATTCACCTCATCTAATTCTATTTATTTACAATCTTGCTAATATTACAACGAATATGAGTATGAGTTGTTAAAATTATAAAAAAATTCTCGTTGGATTGATTTGTAATAAAATTAAATTTTCAAAATCACTGTACAGCTACAATTAACGTTTGTTTTAAGTGGCGTCCTCTTCACCTTGTACTCGACTGTCAAATTGACGTCGATCATATGACTGTTTATTAAGCCTCGACCAGCAGCATTTAATCTTGATCGATATTTCTCCAAGGAAAACGAATAATTTCCAGTAATTAACGAGAATTACAATGGCAAGTCAGACTCAAGGGATTCAACAATTGTTGGCGGCTGAAAAACGTGCCGCTGAAAAGGTCGCCGATGCCCGTAAACGTAAGTTTAGATTTTTCGATTTTTCTGATTAAAAAATAATGTACAAATAAATGGGTGTAACAAAATTAATCACGAGATCTATCTTGGCTCTCATATACATGTATTGCATATAAATGATTTAACTGTTTTTTCTTAAATGTAATTAAAAGGTAAGGCTCGTCGCTTAAAGCAAGCCAAAGAAGAGGCCCAAGATGAAATCGAGAAATATCGTAAAGAACGCGAACGTCAATTTCGTGAATTCGAAGCTAAACACATGGGCTCCAGGGAGGATGTTGCTGCAAAAATCGAAATCGATACACAACAGCGTATCGAACAGATGAATAAAGCGGTCGTATCACAAAAAGAACCAGTGATAGCAGAGATATTACAATTGGTCTATGATATTAAGCCAGTGATCCATCAGAATTATCGTCAGTAAGAGAGAATTTCACTAAGCTAATCGAGGAATACCTTAAAAGAAATTTAGAAGATGTTATCGTTGTTAAAAAATTGTTTATTGTAGCCGTATTTACTTAATTAGCAAACAAGGAACAACCGTTGATTTTTATCATTCCATTTTTTTCTTTAATGTAAAAATTTTACCATGTTTTGTAGATTTTATAGAAAGCAAAAATATTGCCGCCTTTAATTATTACATTCTTACGTTGTACAGTATTGTAACTATGTTACATAATAAAATGTTTGGATTTAATCTGCAATACATCATTTTAACTTATTTTTGATTGTTTTAAATATCAAGTTTATTTAGTTTTTTTTTATATAAATAAAACGATAAAACATGAAATCCAAATATATAATTGGTGTATTGTTGGTTGTATAACCATCATAGTTGAGATCATAGTGGTTAAAGCTCCAGTCACCATTGTCGTTGAATGAATAATATATAGAAGTGTCAGCCTTATGGGAGAT